>ML274651.1:0-101107 GCA_005239495.1 Nicotiana undulata | reverse complement strand
TATATATATATATATATATATATATATATATATACATACATACATGGAAATTCATGAAAAATAAGTGAAAATTTAGGGTTTTGGTAGAAAACCTAAAAATTGGTATTTTTGGATTTTGACCACGAAATTTGACATGGAATTTGGAATAAATTATATATTTGAATTCGTGGTGTTATGGGTAAAGTTTATCTTCGAATTTTTTTGAAATTCAGGCACGTGGACCCGAGGGTGATTTAATCGACTTTCCGAACAGAGTTGCAAATTTTTGTAAGTTGAATTGTCATGAGTATTAGAGTATATTTTCATTAGTTTGCACATCATTGAATAGTTTCGGAGCGTTGGGCACCGGTTCAAGTTGTTGGAAGGGCTTGGGAGCCAGTTATGGAATTTCGGAGCGAGATAAGTCTCCTATCAAACCTTGCAAGAGGGAATTAACTCCCATAGGTGCACAAAATTATTATGTGCTTCTATTTGTGAGGGGCTACGTACGTGCGAGGTGACGAGAGTCCGTACGTAGCTACTAACTATGCCTATGTCCCGGTAGTTTTAGTCTTACATCAATCCTTGTTGATATTGTTATTGATTTATATTTATTGTTTGCCTTGAGAAGTAGCGGGATTGAGTTTGCTTATTAAATGTTTAGAAAGGAGTTGAAATTGAGAAAAAATCGGGATCTTAAAATTTTTCATTTAAACTTCGTATTTTGAAAAGAATGAAAGAATACTATTATAACTTAAGAAATCCATGTGCAACCGCATCGCAAGTATGATCCGTGAGCGGGGTAATCCCTTAAATTTATATTTGACCGCGTCGGATGTATGATCCGCGAGCGGGGTAATAGATGCATTTATGGTTCGCGCTGATCGACCCTCGGCAGTGCACAGTTTAAATTTATGTTGGATCGGGCCAAACGTCGTCGGTGGTATTTGTGTGTGATAACAGAACTGGAAGTCCCTTTTATAAATGGTATAAATTAATTATTTGTATGATTATATGTTTTAAAAGAAGGAAGTAATTTAGGCTCTTAAATATGGTGAAGACTTGTTCAGTTATTTCTTGTTCTGAGTATTATTGTTGTATATCATGCTTAATTATTTCATATTATCATATTGTTGGCCCTTAGTAAGAACCGAAGTCGACCCCTCGTTACTACTTATTTGAGGTTAGGCGGGATACTTATTGAGTACGCATTCATTTACGTACTCATACTACACTTGCTGCACATTTTTTTGCATGTGCATTTATGATTAGCGGCCTTGTAAGAGCAGAGGCATGAATGCATGCGGAGCCTTAGGTGAGCTGCATCTTATGAGACGACCCGCAGCTATCAAAGTCTCTTTCAGAGTTCTTGTATTTTTCTTTTCTGTCCAAATTTTATATTCTGGACATTTATTGTATTATTTTACTTCCTAGTAAATGCTCGTATTCTTGTTAACACCGGGTTCTGGGATGATTAGGGGATATTTAGTATTGAAATTGGAAACATCATTATTATTCTGTAAAGTTCATCTTTACTACTTAAATTGAAGTAAATACATGATTTCAAAAATATTAAAATGAGAATTTAATTAATTATTTAGTGTTGGCTTGCCTGACAGTGGCGTCCGGCTTCATCACGACCTTTAATAGATTTTGGGTCGTGGCATGTTGGATATTGGTGTTGGACTCGACCTTGTTCTAGCTCGTCACTACTTTCAACCTAATGTTAGGTTTGTTACTTATTTAGTACATGGTGTCAGTTATACTCATACTACACTTCTGCACCTTGCGTGCAGATGTTGGCTGTTGACGTTGCTGAGATCAACAAGAGCTGGATTTGAAGATGTACCTGCGTTCCAGTTGTAGTTGTTTCATTGTAGCCTTAGAATATATAAATCTGCTATGTACTTTTCGAACAGATAATGTATTTATTTCATACCAGCTTTGAAAATTTTAATCTTAGAAGCTCATGATTTGTATTACGAGTCCTTGGGGTATGTATAAGATTCAGTTAACTTTTCTATTTAATTGTCTTTTTAATTTCACTAGAATTGGATAATTATTAATTGATTTACCTAGCGAGTTGGGTTAAATGCCATCACGACTAGTTGGGCTTTGGGTCGTGACAAAAATGTGGTTGGTTATCTTTTCCACTTGTACTAATCGATTACTTTGTTATAGGATGTAAATTTTATGGATGGTCATTTAGCTTTATGTTCATTACTCAAAGTCACTTTTCTTTTTCTTTGTTACGCAAACGTCATTCAACTTTTTGTTCATTACCCAGAAATTATTTTTCTTTCTATTGTTACACAAAATTCATTTTACTTTGCTCTAGTTATCACAAAAGTTACCTTGGCCGGATTTTGTAATACTTTTACTTGAAAAGTCTATTATGCCCTTAACATTACAAATCCTCCAATTTATGTAATACCTTGTATATTATATATTATATAACATATTTTTATCAAGTTATGTTACTTATAATTAAAATAACTTTATTTTATTTCACTTATAATTAAAATTACTTATATTATTTTAATAATATATTTGTACATTTAATTTTTTCATGACACGCAATTCATTTAGTCATATTCAAACATGAAAATATCTTAAAATATAAAAATAATATTAAAAATATTTATTCTTTAATAATATTGAAATAATAGAAATGGATTTTTTTAATAAATGATAGCTTTTTATAGTCAGTAAAAAAATTTTAAAAATTCAAAATATTTGTGTTTAATATTAAAATTTTTAAAGCTTTATCAATTAATATTATTCATTTGAAAGTTTTAACAGTGTTGTCGTGCTATATATTGGTATTTTATTTATTTAATTAACGGATATGGCTTGACTGATTAATCAGTGAGCTTTGATTTTAAATTTTCATTAAAAATAGTTCACATGGTTAAGAATACTGACTTGAGATTTGTATTTGTAGTACTAACAAATTTAATAATGCTACATATATATCTTAAATATTAAAGTTAAGTAAAAATTAAATGTACGAATATATTATTAAAAAAATAAATAAAATAATATTAAACTATTTTAATTATAAATAAAATACTTGGGTAAAAATATTTTATTGTATATAATATAGAAAGTATTACATAAATGAGAGGATTTATAATGTAAAGGACATAATTGACTTTTCAAGCGAAAGTTTTATAAAATTTCGTCGAAGTGACTATTGTAATAATTAGAGCATAGTAAAATAATTTTTGTGTAACAAAAGAAACAGAAGTGATTTTTAGGTAATAAACATAAAGTTGAATGACTTTTACGTAACCAAAAATAACTTTTGAATAATAAAAATAAAATTGAATGACGACCGATAAAATTAACTCTTAAATTCTTGCTATCTTTCAACTGTAAGTTTAATGCCCTGTTGGCGTTATCAACAGTTAGGTGGACACATGGTATTTCTCAATTCTTTTGTCAACCCTACAACAATTTGACTTCAGGATTAGCCTAGTTGTTTGGCAGTTGGCATTCTGCATTTTGCAAAGTAGGAGTGTACAAAATCGAATCAAAATCAAAATCGAATGGCAAAAATGGTTTAATAACTTGTTGGTATCGGATTATCGGTCTAACGGATAGGGAACAAATTGAAATTTTTTTATTAACAGCTTATCGATTTGGGTGAAAATTATTTAATTTTCTTATCCGATAATCCGTTAACCCGTTAAGAATATATATAATATGTATATTAAATAAAAAAGATCCCTTCCACTCCCACTACTGGACGCCTGGACCAGTATTAGTTTCATGCAGATTAGATCTAGAATAGTTAGAATAACCTAAACAAAAATAGATAGTTTTGTCCACATCGATAACTATGGAAATGAGCTAGCCGGTAACTTGGCCAAAAATGCTTCAGCATTATACTAATGAACAACCTCGAGAACATCCAGGTCCATACCAGATGTAATTGCCATGTTAGGAAGTGCTGAAGCACTGTTGACATTTTGCTGGTATGTACTAATTACTAGTAACATTGTAACAGTATAATATGAAGGACCAAAATAGTCCTCGTAAATACAGATTGAACTAGGCCGATAAATTGCCCGATAACCATCCGATAATAGCTAAACAAATATCAATTCGCCCGATATTTTATCGGGTGGTTAGCGGATTAATATATTTAAAAGTCAATAACCGATAAGCCAAACCGTTAAGAATAAATAACCGTCTGATCCGCCTGATAAGCAGCCTATCGTAAAGGGGTTTAATTTATTTTATTGACCGCAAAATAAACTTTTTATACTACCAATGAAATCTTGCTATACAAGATCGTTCGTAATATTTCGAGTTAATAATTCTATTATTATTGGTAATTGGTATTGTTACGTAATGTAATAATCTATTAAATGATCAGTACGAATTTTCATATTACTATTGTATAGTAATTAAAATCTTTTGTAAAAGCTGAATATGAATATAATACTAACAATAAGGACTAGTTAAAGAGAATTAACAGGCTTCTAGACCAGTAAACTTCCGAATAAAGGGTGTATATGACGCTTTAATCAAATTTCACATAGGAAAGTGGAAAGAGAGTGATATATAATATATGACCAAATATAAAGTTCACATCGTACATGTACTTTTGAATTGGTTGATGGCATATTCAGAGGACAAATTTATAATATTTGTTGGACCAAAGAGAACAATAAGTATGGACTGTGAGACCGAAGAAGGAATAAAGAAAACGTAGCTTCACCACCAAAAACTAGGCATATCCACGGGCCCAATGATGTCAAGTTAGCATAAGTGTCTCTCCACGACTAAATACTTTTTGTACTCGTCAAAACATTGAACAGGATTTGGTGCCCTGTTGTAAGAAACGATTATAGGAGAATAAATACTTTTGTATGTCAGCACATGAACCAATCAATAGTTTACAACAGTTGTTGGATTTAATTATACAAGTTAAGTACTTTGGCAATTACAATCAATGGTACCATTCCTACTACCAATGGACTTTTGAGGCAGTTCATAAGACATTAGCACCAATCTCAAAAGTCATTAGTACTCAGTTGCTGTCAATGAAACATAACATAATTTTGAAGTGAATGAAAATCAGACATGTTATGATAGTGCTAGACTTGATATTAGGGTCAAAGTGGATAGATGATTAAAGGTCAAATTTGTAGAAATTCGTCAATATTAGCATTGATTACTTACTGTATATCCTCGGACTATGTATGTATGTTCTTGTGTTCAATAACTGTCTTCCAAGGCTTCGAGAATGAACAGAACAGAAGTGGCCTAACGTATACATATCTCTATTAAAGAAGAAGAAGAAAAGGAAACCAATTGATTTTCTCGCACAACTTTCTATGCACTCATGATAATATGTGTTTACTCTTAAGATGGATAACAATTAAATTTATACTCGATTTTAAAAAGATGTGAATTGATTCAATACATATAATTGAGGATGTTAGATAAATGAGGATGTTAGATCAGACCCTCGGTTCGGCGCCAATAGAGGATGAACAACGAAGCAACAATTTTGCTATAGCTAGATAGCAGTAAAATTAAATTGTATTGCTTTGATATGCGTGTTACAATGTGTCCATTCAATAAAAACTACCCCCTTTATATAGTAGGAGAGTTCAGTCCTAGTACAATTATAAGAAAGGTAAACAATCTTTTTTCCAGTTAATCACTAATCCGCTACTGATAAGGACCGAGATCTGCGTCGTAATATCCGATGGGGTGCGAATATCGCGGCCCTCTGTTGGTTGTGGGTAACCGTTATCGTGTCTTTCGAGGTCTCGGAGCTCGTTACGGGATCGGAGAAGTAATGTCTTATCAAGCCCGGTAGCGACCACTCCGTTCGGACTCTAATACGAGGTATTCCGCCTTTGATTCCGACCCCAAATAATCGTGCATTTGCTTCTTTTGACCCTATATAGGTTACCCCCGGTTCTACCCGTATACAGAGAGTCTGCTTGTTTCTCAGAGAGTAGGTTTGCCGAAATGATGGGAAATGATAGATGTCCTACAATTCCTTCCTTCGTACGTTACAACCGAAACGAGAAAGGAGCCGAAACGTCCCATCAGTCATGTCGTTCTGACTTCGGACACGTGTCAATCATCGGCTGGTCTCTCCCAAATGCGAAACGTCATGTACCATCCTTATAAAAGCTTCCACCCTTTGCTCTTTTCCACTTATTGATCTAAGCTTCCACCTTCGAATTTTCTAGCTGTTACCAACTCCTTCAAACCTTCATATCTTCATATTTGATCTTCAAATCTTCATATTTATTCTTAGGTTCTTACCTAGATCTTTATCCTACCTTCAAATCTTCATACATTTCTCTTCAGCCTTCAGACCTTCATACTTTTTCAAACTTTCTCACATAGTAATGGTTAAAACTTCCAAATCAGTTCCTCAATAAGCTGCCTCTTCGTCTTCTCACCCGGCCATAGGTACCTAGGCGACCGTTCCTGAAGTGGTTGTTCTCAAGACGGCTGCTCCCGAAGTAGTTTCTCCCGAGGTGGTTGCCGCTGAATCCTCCCCAGATCCCCCTATAAAGAGATTTTTTTCCGGGGTTGTTCGACCTTCGACGACTTCAAAGTCGAGAAAGCCTTGTCCAAACAAGAGCAAGGTGAAGGGCCTCGAGGTATATATGCTCGGTCACCGTAGATATCCTTTCCATTATACGAGAGGACTATAACTGGAGAGGTAAGGACGTGGTAGTCCCCGAGCCTAAGGAAAACATCACTACTCACGTGAAAGGGTATTTAAGTGTTTACACTTATCCCTTCACACTAGGCCCGGTAGACCCAGTTATTTTGGAATTTTGCAAAAGATACGAGGTATGCCTTGGGAAAACCACCCGTCTCTTTGGAGGATCGTGATTGTCACGATCCAAAATCTCTCCGAAGGAGTCATGATGACACCTTGTCTCTAAACTAGGTAAGCCTATCATTAACAAAAATAACATTGATATTCACTAACTTCAACTTAAATAACTCTGAACAATTACAATTCCCAAAACCAGTAGTGCAAGTCATAAGCCTTTCTAGGAGTAGTTATACATAATAAATACATCACTGTTCCAGAAAAAAAAAGGAACAAATGGGAATAAGTACAAATTGAAGGTGACTCTGAGTCCTGCGAACGGAGCAGCAGGTTTACCTTGAGTCTCCACCGCGACGATCCGCGCAGCTACTATTCATCAAATACCTGGATCTGTACAAAAATGTACAGAAGTGTATTATGAGCACACCACAACGGTGCCCAGTAAGTATCAAGACTAATGTGATGACCCAAAAGGTCATCCCATATTTTATAAGTCAATTCTGTGTTCCGAGGTCTTGAAAACCTCCTTCTATCTCACCTCAATTTGCGTGCATAGCCCGGGGGGAAGCCTTTATGTGAAAACCTGAGGAACATGACATTATTGTTTTTGAAATTTGATTTAAGTTGACTTTGGTCAATATTTTTGGTAAACGAACCTGGACCCGTCCGGGACCGTAGGAAAATATGGGACTTGGGCGTATGCTCGGAATCGAATTCCGAGGTCCCAAGTACGAGAAATAAATTTTTGGAAGAACTTGTTTTTCTGAAAATAAAGTATTTTTGAAATTTTATTATGTGTGAAACCTATGGTATCGGGCCCGTATTTATGTTCCGGAGCTCGGTACAGGTTTAATATAAAATTTATAACATGTCTGTAAAATTTGGTAAGAAACGGGAGTCGTTTGACGTGATTCGGACCCACGGTTGTAAATTTTTGATACTTTGAAAGTTATGAGAAAATTCTTTGATTTTTATGATAAATTTGTTTTTAAGAGGTTATTTTGGCGATTTAATCGCATGAGTAAGTCCGTAGGATATTTTTGAGGTTGTGTGCATATTTGGTTTGGAGACCCGAGGGCCCGGGTGAGTTTCGGATAGGCGTCGGAGCATTTTTAGACTTGAAAAATCTGGTGTGTAATTGCTGTTGCTGGTGTCCAGGGATTTTACCCTATGCGAACGCATGGGATTCCATGCAAACGCAATGCATACGCGGGGAGGGGGGTTGGTTAGTACTGTGCAAACGCACCACACCAGGTGCGAACGCGGAGCACATGAACCTTGTTCTACGCGAGCGCACAGTGGGATGTGAACGCATAGGCTTAGAGAGGGCTGGGGGCTGGGTAGGTTTTACTTAGTGCGAATGCACAGCTTATGTCGTGAACGCATAGGGCAATTTTCCCCAGTTATTTAAAAACATAACCATTTCGGGATTAAGTCAAAAACTCATAACTTATTCTTCCAAACTCCAATTTGGGAGATGTTTTAAAGAGAACTTCACTACAAAATCATAGGTATGTATTCTTAGACTTGACTTCTTCAATTTTCATCAACACCCATTAGATTTCTAGACTTAAATCATGTTCTTAAGGGTAGAAAATTAGGAATTTGGGTAAAGTTAGGGCTTTTCAAATAATTGGAATTTAGACCTCATTTTGGGGTCTGATTCCAGATCTAATTACATATTCGGGCTCTTGGGTGAATGGGTGATCGGGTTTTGGTCCGAACCTCATGTTTTGACCAAGCGAGCCCGGGGTCGATTTTTGACTTTTTGGGAAAAATGATAGGATATTTATAATTAAGCATTGGAATTGAATTGTTTAGCGTTTAATGATGTTATCGAGTCAATTATGTCTAGATACAATCGATTTGGAGTCGAGTTCAAAAGGAAAAATTGTGATTGAAGCTTGATTTTGGCCATGGAAGTCGAGGTAAGTGTTTGGCCTAACCTTAGCTTGAGGGAATATGCGTTGAGTCTTATTTGTTATGTGTTTATACCATGTTCAACATATAGGAGAGGTGACGAGTACCTATACGTTGGTGTCAAGCATGCCCTTGAGTCGGATATTATGAATTATGTGATTTTCATTGATATATACTGTGTTATAGATTGAATTTCACTTTGGTGGTTTTTCATTTGGTGGAAATTCTTGGTAATGAATATTGTTGAGTATTTGTTTCGGTTGAGGAATCTTATGTAAAGATATGTACTTGAGTGAGATTGGTTATAACTGTGTCCCTTGCCGGGATGGTGATATTTTTACTGTCGTTCCCTTCCCGGGATGTTATGATTTGTGGTTCGTATTGTTGATCTTTCCTTGCCAAACTGTTGTTATTAATCTTGTTTGGGTGAGTAAGAGTGTAAAGCACGACGGGTGATGCAGTGTATTGATTTTGTGAGGAAGAGTGTAAAGCACGAAGGGTGATGCCGTGTATTGATTTTGTGAGGAAGAGTGTAAAGCACGAAGGGTGATGTCGTGCCATGTTATTATATTAAAAGCACGAAGGGTGATGCCTTGCCGTTTCTATTTATTATTGTGAGGATGAGAGTAAAAGCATGAAGGGTGATGTCGTGCACTTGCATTTATTATTTGGTGAGGATGAGAGTAAAAGCACGAAGGGTGAAGTCGTGCACTGTTTTCCCTGTGTTTGTTATTTCCTGTTGTTATTTAGATATTTGAACTGTTGTCTTAATTCGTTATTTCTGTTATGTGATATTGCTTTCCCCCAGGATGTGTTCCCCTTTTTCCCCTGTACTTAACTGGTAAATCTTTTTGTTATTGTTTTCTTCCGAATATTGTTGTGTTGTTTGTCGTGTCCTAGCCTCATCACTACTTTGCCAAGGTTAGGCTCAACACTTACTCAGTACATGGGGTCGGTTGTAGTGATGCTACACCTGCACATCTTTTGTTGTGCAGATCCCGGTACAGGACCCTTTGGACACTAGAGCTAGGAGGCTGCCTTCAATCCATTTGGAGACACCGAGGTAGTCCTGCAGACATCCGCAGGCGTTGGCGTCCCCATCCACTTCTTTATTTCTGTTTTAGTTATTGCAGAAACATATGTATTTTCTTCTTTCAGACCCTTATATGTATTATTCGTAGATAGTCCGTGATACTGTGACTCAACTATTCTGCAATTTGGTTATTTTGGTAATTCGTAAAAGCAGTGGATTGAGTTATAAACATATAGCATGTTTCATTTTCATACTTTTATTTATGAAATATGTTGTATTTCACCCGTATTCGTCTGTTAACAATGGATTAATGTAAATTTGAATATTCACGTTGGCTTGCTTAGCGGGTTCAATATTAGGCGCCATCATGGTCCCGACGGTGGGTATTTCAGGTCGTGACAAGTTGGTATCAGAGCACTAGGTTGTTTAGGTCTCACAATTCACGGACAAGCTTGGTAGAGTCTGAGGGATCGGTACGGTGACGTCTGTACTTATTTCCCAGAGGCTGCAGAGTTTAGGAATATCTTCACATCTATTCTTGTCTGTTGTGTGATTTGACTTCTAAATATTAATTGAATTTCTATTCTATTCTCTCGCATATGGAGAGAACACGTGTTTCTTCATTTACTGATCAGCAGCCTAAGGATCCAGTTGCAGCTCCTACGAGGGGACGATAACGAGGCCGAGGCCGGGGCAGAGCTCAACCTAGAGTAGCAGCCTCAGTGGAAGATCCTCTGGTAGAGTTTGCCAATGAGATTCCTACTCAGACGATCCCGGTTGGACCATCTCAGGTCTCATAGGGGTTCATTGCCACCTCGGTACTTCAGATGCTTTGGTCGGTTTAGTGGGCCTTATCGAGAGCGTGGCTCAGACATGTCTACTTCCTACAGTACCAGCCGTCTCTCAGGCTGGGGGAGGTGCCCAGATACCCTCCACCCGCACACCAGAGCAGTTAGCCTCTCAGTTCCAGACTCCAGCACCTCAGACAGCTGGGGTAGTTCAGCCAGGTATTGTGGCTCAAGCAGAGGAGCGAGCAACTATGACTGCTGATGCTTTATGGAGATTGGACCGGTTCACCAAGTTGTTCCCTACTACTTTCAGTGGTGCACCATCAGAGGATCCCCAGGATTACTTGGATAGTTGCTATGAGGTTCTTCGGAACATGGGGATCGTGGAGACCAATGGGGTCGATTTTGCTACGTTCCGCCTTTCAGGTCCCGCCAAGACTTGGTGGAGGGATTTTTGCTTGACTAGACCAGCAGGATCTTTGCCTTTGTCTTGAGCTCAGTTCTCCGATTTGTTCTTGGAGAAGTTTCTTCCAGTCACCCAGGGAGAGGATCTCCGGAGGCAGTTTGAGCGTCTCCAGCAGGGATCTATGACAGTTACACAGTACAAGACCAGGTTGATCACTCTGGCCCGACATGCTATCATGATACTCCTCACCGACCGAGAGAGAATGAGGAGGTTTATTGAGGGGATAGCTCAGCCGATTAGAATACAAATGGCCAGAGAGACAGGAAGTGATATTTAATTTCAGGAGGCGGCCAATGTGGCCAGGTGAGTCGAGATGGTCTTATTGCAGGGTAGTGGTCAGGGGTCTGACAAGAGGCCTCGTCATTTTGGTTGATCCGGCGGTGCTTCATTTGGAGGCAGGGATTCTTTTGGGAGAGGTCATCCTCCTAGACCCTTTCAGTCAGCACTTCAGGTATCCCGCAATGCACCACCAACTCCTATCAGTGCACCGCCGCTCCAGAGCTTTCAGATTGGTTACTCCGATCGACAGGGACATTTTCAGGGCTAGCGGTTTCAGTAGCCGAGATCTTCTTATACTTGTGGTGGCCCGGGGCACATTGCTAGATTTTTCCCCCGAGCCTCGAGTGGTTCTCAGCACCAGGGTTCCCGTGCTATGATTCCCGCACTCGGTGCTCCACCACCCCCTCAGCTAGCTAGGGGTGGAGGTTGAGGTGCCAAAGGTGGAGGCCAGACAGTTAGAGGTGGAGGTCATGCTATTAGAGGTAGAGGTTAGCCCATGGTAGGTCGACCTAGGGATATTCAGATTGGTAGGGCCCAACCCCGATGTTATGCTATTCCCGCCAGGCCTGAGGCTGAGGCCTCCAATGCAGTCATTACAGGTATGGTTTCAGTTTGTAACAGGGATGCTTCGGTTTTGTTTGATCCGGGGTCCATATTTTCCTACGTGTCCTCATATTTTACTCATTATCTGATTATGCCTCGTGATTCCTTGAGTACTCCTGTATACGTGTCTATACTGGTAGGTGACTCTATTGTGGTAGATCGTGTCTACCATTCATGTATAGTGGTTATTGGTGGTCTTGAGACCAGAGTAGATCTTCTACTCCTTGATATGGTCGATTTCAATGTTATTTTGGGGATTGATTGGTTGTCTCCTTATCATGCTATTCTGCACTATCATGCCAAGACTGTGACCTTGGCCTTGCCGGGAGTAACTCGATTGGAGTGGAGGGGGACTCCTGGTCATTTTAGCAGGTTTATCTCATATATGAAGGCTCGACGCATGGTTGAGAAGGAGTGTTTGGCCTATTTGGCTTATGTTCATGATTCTAGTGTCGAGGTTCCTTCTATGGAGTTTGTGCCTATTGTCCGTGAGTTTCCAGAGGTGTTTCCTGTAGACCTGCCGGGTAGGCCACCCGACAGAGATATTGATTTTTGCATGGATTTGGCTCTGGGCACTCAGCCCATTTCTATTCCGCCATATCGTATAGCCCCTCCAAAGCTAAAGGAGTTGAAGGATCAGTGCAGGATTTGCTAGATAAAGGCTTTATTAGGCTTAGTGTTTCTCCTTGGGGTGCGCCAGTGTTGTTTGTTAAGAAGAAGTACGGAACGATAAGGATGTGCATTGATTACCGGCAATTGAACAAGGTTACCATCAAGAACAAGTATCCATTGCCGATGATTGATGATTTGTTTGATCAGCTTCAGGGTGTCACAGTGTTTTCAAAGATTGACTTGAGATCTGGCTACCATTAGTTGAGGATTATGGCGTTCGATGTCCCTAAGATAGCCTTTCGCACTCGGTATGGGCATTATGAGTTCTTGGTGATGTCGTTCGGGTTGAAAAATGCCCCATCTGCTTTCATGGAGTTGATGAACCGAGTGTTCAGGCCTTATTTGGATTTATTCATGATTGTATTCATTGACGATATTTTGATTTACTCCCGCAGTCGGGAGGAGCATGAGTAACACTTTCGAGTCTTCCTCCAGATCTGAAGGACAGTCAGTTGTATGCTAAGTTCTCGAAGTGCGAGTTCTGGTTGAGTTCAGTTGCATTTCTGGGTCATGTTGTATCAGCAAAGGGTATTAAAGTGGATCCCAAGAAGATTTCAGCAGTCAAGAATTGGCCTAGACCTACATCAGCTATAGAGATTCTAAGTTTCTTGGGTTTAGCAGGTTACTATCGTCGGTTTATGGAGGGCTTTTCATCTATTGCAGCCCCGGTGACAAGGTAGACTCAGAAAGGTGCCCAGTTCAGGTGGTCAGATGAGTGTGAGCCGAGCTTTCAGAAGCTCAATGCAGCCTTGACCACGACACCAATGTTGGTTTTGCCCTCAGGCTCAGGGCCATATACTATGTATTGTGATGCTTCTCGAGTTGGACTTGGTGCAGTGTTGATGCAGGATGGCAAGGTTATAACATATGCTTCACGTCAGTTGAAGTTTTGTGAGAAGAACTATCTAGTTCATGATTTAGAGTTAGCAGCCATTGTCCACGCGCTGAAGATTCTGAGGCATTATCTGTATGGTGTGTCATGTGAGGTATTCACACATCATAAAAGTTTGCAATTTCTGTTCAAGCAGAAAGAGTTGAATATGAGGCAGAGAAAATGGTTGGAGCTGTTGAAAGACTATGACATTACCATCTTATACCATCCGGGGAAGGCCAATATGGTGGTCGATGCCTTGAGCCGGAAGTCAGTCAGTATGGGTAGTCTTGCTTATATTACGGTCGGGGGAGCGACCACTTGCTTTGGATGTTCAGGCTTTAGCTAATCGGTTCATGAGATTGGATGTTTCTAAGACCGGCAGTGTTCTAGCTTATACAGTGGCTCGTTCTTCATTATTCGATCGTATTCAGGATCGACAGTATGATGATCTTCATTTGCGTGCCCTTAGGGACACGGTTCGACACGGAGATGCCAAGCAGGTTTCAGTTGGTGATGATGGAGTCTTGCGGATGCAGGGCCGTATTTGTGTGTCTGATGTTGATGGACTTCGTGAGTTGATATTGCAGGAGGCCCATAGTTCCCGGTATTCCATTCATCCGGGTGCCGCAAAGATGTACTAGGATTTGCGGCAGCATTATTGGTGGCGAAGGATGAAAAAAGATATCGTGGCATATGTAGCTCGGTGCCTGAACTGTCAGCAGGTTAAGTACGAGCACTAGAGACCCGGTGGATTGATGCAGCAGATTGAGATTCCTGAGTGGAAGTGGGAGCGTGTCACCATGGATTTCGTAGTTGGACTCCCGCTGACTCAGAGGAAGTTCGATGCAGTACGGGTCATTGTGGATAGGTTGACCAAGTCAGTGCATTTCATTCCTGTGGCAGTTTCCTATTCTTCGAAAAGGTTAGCGGGGATCTACATCAGGGAAATTGTTTGCCTGCACGGTGTTCCCGTATCCATTATTTTTGACCGAGGTACGCAGTTTACCTCACATTTTTGGAGAGTATTTTAGCGTGAGTTGGGCACACGGGTTGAGTTGAGTACATCGTTTCATCCTCAGGCAGACGGAAAGTCTGAGTGTACTATTCAGATTTTGGAAGATATGTTGCGAGCATGTGTCATTGACTTTGGAGGTTCTTGGGACAAGTTTTTGCTTCTAGCTGAGTTCGCCTACTACAACAACTATCAGTCGAGCATTCAAATGGCTCCTTATGAGGCGTTGTATGGTAGGCGGTGTCGGTCGCCAGTTGGGTGGTTTGAGCCGGAGAGGCTCGGTTGTTGGGTACGGAGTTAGTGTAGGATGCCTTGGATAAAGTGACGATCATTCAAGATAGACTTTGTACAACTCAGTCCAGGCAGAAGAGTTATGCAGGCCGCAGAGTTCGAGATTTGGCATGCAAGGTAGGAGACCGGGTATTGCTTCGGATGTTTCCCATGAAGGGCGTGATGCGGTTCGGAAAGAAGGGCAAGCTGAGCCCTAGGTACATTGGTCCCTTTGAGATTCTTGATAGAGTGGGAGATGTGTCCTATAGGCTTGCGTTGCCACCGAGTTTATCAGTCGTGCATCCAGTGTTTCATGTATCTATGCTTAGGAAGTATCTCGCCGATTCATCCCATGTGCTAGACTTCAGCAGTGTCCAGTTGGTCAAGGATTTGACCTATGAGGAGGAGCTGGTAGCCATATTGGACCGGCAGATTCGTCAGTTGAGATCGAAGAGTTATCCTTCGGTCCGTGTTCAGTGGAGAGGTCAGCTTGCCGAGGCCGGTACCTGGGAGTCCGAGTCCGATATGCGGAGCCGATATCCCCATCTATTCCCTGATTCAGGTACTATTTTATGTCCGTTCGAGGACGAACGTTTGTTTTAGAGGTGGAGATTGTGATGACCCAAAAGGTCATCCCGTATTTTATAAGTCAATTCTATGTTTCGAGGTCTTACAAACCTCCTTCTATATCACCTCGATTTGTGTGCGCAGTCCGGGCATATAACCGGGAAGCCTTTATGTGAAAAACTGAGGAAAATGATAGTTTTGTTTTTGAAATTTGATTTAAGTTGACTTTGGTCAATATTTTTGGTAAACGGACCCGCACCCGTAATTTAACAGTCCTACAGGGTCCGTAGAAAAATATGGGACTTGGGCGTATGCTAGGAATCGAATTCCGAGGTCCTAAGCCCGAGAAATGAAGTTTTGAAAGAAATTGTTTTTCTGAAAATATAAAGTATTTTAGAAATTTGATTATGTGTGAAACCTATGGTATCGAGCCCGTATTTTGGTTTCGGAGCCCGGTACATGTTCAATATTAATATTTATAATATGTCTGTAAAATTTGGTAAGAAACGGAAGTCATTTGACGTGATTCGGACCCACGGTTGTAAATTTTGATACTTAGAAAGTTATGGGAAATTTCTTTGATTTTTATGATAAATTCATTGTTTAAGAGGTTATTTTGGCGATTTAATAGCACGAGTAATTCCGTAGGATATTTTTGAGGTTGTGTGTATATTTGGTTTGGAGCCCCGAGAGCTCGGGTGAGTTTCAGATAGGCGTCGGAGCATTTTAGACTTGAAAAATCCGGTGTGTAATTGTTGTTGCTGGTGTCCAGGGATTTTACCCTATGCAAACGTATGGGATTCCATGCGAACGCAATGCATACACGGGAAGGGGGTTGGTTAGTACTGTGCGAACGCACCACACCAGGTGCGAATGCGGAGCACAAGAACCTTGCTCTATGCGAACGCACACAGTGGGATGCGAACGCATAGGCTTAGAGAGGGCTGGGGGCTGGATAGGTTTTACTCAGTGCGAACACACCCCCTTGGTCGCGATCGCGGAGTGTAGGGTCAGGCAGCCTGTGCGAACGCGCAACTTATGTCGCGAACGCATTGGGCAATTTTGCCCAGTTATTTAAAAACAAAACCATTTCGGGATTAAGTCAAAAACTCATAACTTCTTCTTCCAAACTCTAATTTGTGCGATTTTTGAAAGAGAACTTCAATACAAAATCATAGGTATGTATTCTTAGACTTATTTTCTTCAATTTTCATCAACACCCATTAGATTTCTAGGCTTAAATCATGTTCTTAAGGGTAGAAAATTAGGGATTTGGGTAGAGTTAGGGCTTTTCGAATAATTGGAATTTAGACCTCGTTTTGGGGTTGGATTCTTGATCTATTTAGATATTCGGGCTCGTGGATGAAGGGGTGATCGGGTTTTGGTCCGAACCTCGTGTTTTGACCAAGCGGGCCCGGAGTCGATTTTTGACTTTTTGGGAAGAATGATAGGAAATTTATGAGTTTTTAACCAAAATTGTCCCTTATGTTTGAGGTTAGGTTTAACTTTATCCCTTAAATATATATCTGAGCACATATCGTCCCTTAAGTATACAAAAGTTGAGCAGGTTTGGTCTACTTAACGGATGAACATAAACGGGAACAAAAAAGCTAATGGCCTAACCATGTAGCTACCCTGTAAATTGAAAGCCGATTTGTCAACTCTTCTTCTCTATTCAACTGTTCCTCAAATCTAACTTGCAATGGAGAAATTTCCTTTGAGCCTTTTTACTGGTGCTCAATTATACTTCACCTCCCAAGTTAATTATTTTTGTTCCGAGAGTGCAGCCATGCTTGAACAATGGATTCCATCTCGCAAAAAATTTTGACCACAAACTTGAATGTTATTTTTTGTACAAAGGCCAAGAGCTCATCAGCATCTCTGTCATTAATTTCTTTGTTGTAGTTATTCTATCTAGTTCCGCTTTAGCTCATTTTCAAAGGCAACACAATTCAAGATCTAGGTGACACAGTTGATGAGATTTCGAAGAAAGCAGGGGCGGATGTATGAATCACTATTTTCGTTGCAGAACACAATATTATTTGTAAAAATTTATAAAAATGACAACAAATAGTATATCTAAACCCATAAATTTAAAAATACAATAAATTCAATATTAAAAATCTTAATGTTGAATTGAACTCACAGATCTAAGTCATGTATCCGCCTCCGGAAGAAAGCTCCAGTTGACGGCAACAGAACAGGTGGTGATAACATTCGCTTGCTTGTCCGTATTGAGAATCAATAGCAGTGTGAACTTTTGCATCGCATAGAGGAGATTGTCACTTGTCAGAGAGGCACATGTCATTGAAGATTGCGGCTTTAATAAAATATGGTACAAAATCCATGTAACAATTTGCTAGTTTCAAAGGATATAGTAGACATATGTTTCAAAGAGAATTCTTTGAAAGAACAGCCAGTTGTTTCTTAGAATACTCACACATTTCGAGAGCACACACGCACGCACTGGAAAGAAAAGAGAGAATTTGTGCACGGTACACTTATCGTTAATGTTTGATGAATTGGGTACCATAGTATGGGATTTGACTCCCCTCCATTTTTCATCCTCTCAATTTCTCCAAATTCTTATTTAGATTTGTGACACTTGTCCTCTTTTACATATTGGTCCAGATTTACTTAACCATCAAATTGTCTTAATCATGATTAACATGCCTTTATTTTAGGAAAAAATACTCTCTAACTTTAGTATGAAATCTTCATTTCCAAAAATAATATTAAAACAAAAATACACAGACTAAATGAAGATATAACAAGAAGTTAGTAGAGCGTTAATTTAAGCAGTTAAATAGAACAATTTGATCGTAATAAAAAGTTTGATATTAACAACACAATCTCAAACATCTATTTACAAAATTGAGAACGAAAAAAAATAAAAAATTTAAAATATATATTCCATAAACGTACTACAGAAAATATCTATTTAAATAAAGATAAATTTATAATATACATTATATATTTTTAAAAATTATGCCCAATTATATTATTATTCTGATATTATATATGACAGAAACTAATTGTTTATATTTAAATAAAATTTATTTATTCTATAGGTGAATTCATAGTGTTGATTAAAAAAGCAGTAAAAAAAAGAAAAAGATAAAAGTTGTTAATCTAGCGGGTAAAGTTAGCATTTGACAATCAAAAGTTTGAGAAATCAGGTTGAGTGACCTTCTGAGTGCTATAGGCATAATTAAGTGATTTTTTTTTTGTTACAAACGAAAGAGAAATGACCTTACAAGATAATTTCGAATAGTTGAGTGACCATTTAAATAATGGACTTAGTTACCTTACGCATTTTTTTTTATTCAAAGATTTATTAAGAATGTTTCTCAACAAAAACAAAAACAAATAGAGGCGGTAATGTCAAATTTTAGATATATATTGCAACAATTTATTCAACTTTTTTTTGTGTGTGGTTAAAATCTCCGTCAAGTAGGCAAATAAGTTACATATTATCTTTATTTAGTCTATGTATCTTTGTTTTAATATTATTTTTGGAAATAAAGATTTCATACTAAAGTTTGAGAGTATATTTTCTTAAAATAAAGATATGTTAACCATAAGTAAGACAATTTGATGGTTAAATAAATTTGGACCATTAATATATAAAAAGGACAAGTGTCACGAATCTAAATAGGAACTTGGAGAATTTGAGCGGATGAGAAATGGAAGGGAGTCAAATCTCAAATTTGAGAAATCGAAGGGGAAAGGATTCATGATGCAAGTCTTTTTTAAACAGTGAGTTTCACATGGTTAGGCCGTTAGTTTTCTGTTTCCGTTTATGTTCATCCGTTAAGTAGAGGAAACTTGCTCAACTTTGGTATACTTAAGGGACGATATGTGCTCAAATGCATATCTAAGGGATAAAGTTAAACCTAACCTCAAACATAAGGTACAATCTTGGTTAAAAACTCGGAAATTTATAATTAAGCATTGGAATTGAATTGTTTAGCGTTTATTGATGTTATTGAGTCAATTATGTCTAGATACAATCGATTTGGAGTCGAGTTCAAATGGAAAAGCGGTGATTGAAGCTTGATTTTGGCCGTGGAAGTCGAGGTAAGTGTTTGGTCTAACCTTAGCTTGAGAGAATATGCGTTGAGTCTTATTTGCTATGTGTTTATACCATGTTCAACGTATAGGTGAGGTGACGAGTACCTATACATTGGTGTCAAAAATGGCCGTGAGTAGGATATTATGAATTATGTGATTTTCATTGATATGTACTGTGTTATAGCTTGAATTTCACTTTGGTGGTTTTTCATTTGGTGGAAATTCTTGGTAATGAATATTGTTGAGTATTTATTTCGGTTGAGGAATCTTATGTAAAGATATGTACTTGAGTGAGATTGATTATAGCTGTGTCCCTTGCCGGGATGTTATGATTTGTGGTTCGTATTGTTGATCTTTCCTTGCCAAAGTGTTGTTATTAATCTTGTTTGGGTGAGGAAGAGTGTAACAGACGAAGGATGATGCCGTGTATTGATTTTGTGAGGAAGAGTGTAAAGCACGAAGGGTGATGCCGTGTATTGATTTTGTGAGGAAGAGTGTAAAGAACGAAGGGTGATGCCGTGCCATGTTATTATATTAAAAGCACGAAGGGTGATGCCGTGCCGTTTCTATTTATTATTGTGAGGATGAGAGCAAAAGCACGAAGGGTGATGTCGTGCACTATTTTCCCTGTGTTTGTTATTTTCTGCTGTTACTTAGATATTTGAACTGTTGTCTTAATTCGTTATTTCTGTTATGTGATATTGCTTTCCCCCAGCATGTGTTCCCCTTTTTCCCCTATACTTAACTGGTAAATCTTGTTGTTATTGTTTTCTTTCAAATATTGTTAAATTGCACAGGTTGTCTTGATTGTTGTGTCCTAGCCTCATCACTACTTCGCCGAGGTTAGACTCGACACTTACTCAATACATGGGGTCGGTTGTACTGATGCTACACCTGCACATCTTTTGTTTTGCAGATCCCGGTACAGGACCTTTTGGACACTAGAGCTGGGAGGATGCCTTCAGTCCATTCGGAGACACTGAGGTAGTCCTGCAGGCGTCCGCAGGCCTTGGCGCCCCCTTTCACTTCTTTATTTCTGTTTTAGTTATTGCAGAAACAAATGTATTTTCTTCTTTCAGACCCTTATATGTATTATTCGTAGATAGTCCATGATACTGTGACTCCACTATTCTAGGATTTGGTTATTTTGGTAATTCGTAAAAGCAGTGGATTGAATTATAAACATATAGCCTGTTTCATTTTTAAACTTTTATTTATGAAAAATGTTGTATTTCACCTGTATTCGTCTGTTAATAAAGGATTAATGTAAATTTGAAAATTCACGTTGGCTTGCCTAGCGGGTTCAATGTTAGGTGCCATCACGGTCCCGACGGTGAGAATTTTGGATCGCAACAACTAACCTCGGTGGAGTAGAGACGAGGATCAGTCAGAATACCTACTGTCAAATAAATTGAATAGAATATGATAATAAACTATCTAGATAAAGATAACAGGCAATGTCAATAGCAGGGGGAACATCAAACTACAAACAGTAGGGATAATAAAGGGAAATACGGATGGCAATGAAAGGTAGCCAAGTAATTAACACCAACATAGTTCGGGCACAGACAAGTAAAAATGTGCTCAAATAAAGAGGGCGATGTTAACTCAATCAATAACATCATTTCTAATACACCATCCCGACCATCTCAATCCTTGGTGCCTCATATCATAATCTCAATTTCCAACCCTTTAGCACACATGACACCTTGTGCCCACATATTTCCATCTCACTTTGCACAAAACAATCCAGGTGTTATCCAGTATATAATGTCCGTAACCAATGCAATTAAGATGTTCAAGGAGCCTCACTTATGTACCACAAAATAAATTACAGTCTCTAAACTAATTAGGAAATTAGCGAGAAAAGATGAAGTTATTTTAGAAATCATTTGAACGAAGAAAATTCCCTTTTCAAATAAAATACAACATCGAATAATTTATTGCCTTTAATATAGGATTTATTAAATTAAAACTTAATAGAAATTCCCTTTTAAGTATGATTCAATCTCAAACGGGTTAAGGAAGAAATAAAATATAACAAATATTGGAATTTAAATTATTGAAATGTATGTATCTATCTCTCTCTCTCTCTCTCTCTCTCTCTCTATATATATATATATATATATATATATATATATATATATATATATAAAGGTCATACAAAGTAGGGTAAAACTAATTTCTTTATTTTAAATCACTATATTACTAACAACTTAGTAGGACAAGAGGAAATGATTCAACGTAGTAAATTTACTTTGAAAATTAATTCACCAGAGTAATAGTTTCAGGAAAGGAATTCAAGGAACAATGGCAAGTCAACAACTCATTGGCAATAACCTGATCCTCAAAACTCAGTGGAACCCAAAATACAAATCATCAAAGTCTTGAACAAATGAACTAGGGTCTTATCAGCATCCAGCTATAACCAATCCTTAAATGAAATGCAAAACTACTGAAATAACCTACACAGTCAGAGGGAAATACATAAACACATATACTGATGCGGCGCGCATCCCGATGCCACCAATCCTCCCTTATTCCTCCGTAACAATTACAATAAAAGTAAGTAATATATATATATGTTGTGGCGTGCAACCCGATCTTACCAATCCTCCCTTATTCCTCCTTAACAATTACAATAAAAGTAAGTAATATATATATTTGCGGCGCGCAACCCGATCCCACCAGTTCACCCTTATTGCTCCTCAATAGGTCACCCTTATTTATCCTGTTGCGGCGTGCAACCCGATCCCACCTGTCCACCCTTATTACTCTTGTTGCGGTGTGCGACCCAATCCCACCAGACAATATTAATTCTCCCTTATTCCTCCTCAATATATCACCATTATTCCTCATGTTGCGGCGCACAACCCGATCCCACCGTACATAGTTTAAATCAACAACAACAAAGCAACAAATCAATTACAAGAATTTCTACCACCAAGAGTATGAGTACACCACAACAAGAGAATCAGGTAAAATCAAAAGAGTACAACAACCTTTACAAAAGTAACAAGACATGGAAGGCATGCGATAACTACACATGCAACCACAACAATTTGGACAGGCAGCATATATGCACAAAGTCATAGAGGAACTCACACTTAAGAAGTAACAAAACGATAAGGAGGGAAATCACTTCAATTAAGGCAAATAGGGCCAAATAACAAGTAAGAGGTAAAGAAGTGCTAACAACATCGTATAGAGCATGTAGAGGTGCAACTAGCAAGTTGGAAACCCAATCATATCAGAACAAATTCCCACTTAGTGAACCTAAGGACCTAAGAACCCTGTTGACCCAAGTCACTGCTTGGTTTTGAAGATTGAAAAATTTCTACCAAGTTGAACCAGGTCCATCAGGCTATCATAGTGAAACAGACTCATTGGCACGCGAAGAGTCCATGCGTAGAAGATAACATGTTATGTGAATTATCTGGGAACTAAGAGGTTGTCTCCTAAAGCGTAAAGGTTACAAATTGATAAGAGGATTAGAGTTTGAATTCAACAAGGATAGTAACAAAGGAAGGAAGTTGAGTTTAATACAAACTCTTCCACCAAGGAAGAGTTGCACCAGAACTAAACAAGAACATCTCAACTACTGGCGCTATATAATGTTGAAGTATTCCTACTGAAGAGGTTCGCACAAAGGCAGAAGTGAAACAAGAATTGAAAGCAAAATTCCCAGAGCTATTTTGCAAGAAGAATCCTTGTGCGACACAAAGGCTACTGACCAGCTAAAAGAACTAGTTCCATCTGTTTGTTTATTGAGTCTAGTTGGTTGTAGTAGGTGATTTAATATTGTATCTTATCAGCTTTCTTAGAAGTAATTGTAATAGGTACACACTGTTCAAGTTAGAGTTAACTTGAAGCTTGTCGCAATTAGCTAGAGGCTAGGTTGCTACAAAGGGATTAGAGTTAGTCCTAGGTTTACAAAAGAGTTTATTTTGTAAATGTTGTTTGGCTCAGAGTTGTAGTGAAGAGTTTGGGAAAATCCTACTGAGGAGTAGGTCGTGGTTTTTTCACCTTTTGAGCCAGGTGTTTTCCACGTAAAAATCTCTATGTTTTTACTTTACTGCATTTATTATTCCGCAATAGTAGAAGTTGGAACACCAAGAAGAACCAGATTCTTCTACTAAGACAGCACTCGAAATATTAGACACCACACAAATCACCCCCCCTCTTGTGTGGTATTGAAGTATAAAACATCAATTGGTATCAGAGCAGGTTATCCTTAAAAAGGCTAACACCTTGTAAAAGATCAAAATGAGTGCACCACCTAGAAACTGGGAGGGTCAATCAAGTGCAAGGCCACCACTCTTTAATGTCCAGTACTACTCCTGGTGGAAGAACATGATGAAGGACCACCTAATCGGAGAAGACTATGAACTCTGGGACATAGTCACTGATGGTCCTCTAGCTACCATGAAGAAGACTGCTGAAGGTGTAGATGTACCAAAGACTAGAGCTGACTGCACTGCTGAGGATTTGAAGAAGTGGGAGAAGAATGCAAAGGCCAAAAAGTGACTAGTGTGTGGACTAGGTTCAGATGAGTATAGCAGAATCCAACACCACTTCCAAAGAGATCTGGGATACCTTGCAAGTATACCATGAAGGAACACCTCAGGTTAAATGATCAAGAGGTACTCTACTATACTCTCAGTATGAAAACTTTACTATGAAAGAAGGTGAGACAATCCAAGAGATGTACACAAGGTTCACAACCTTGACAAATGAACTTAAGTCTCTTGGTAGAGTAATTCTTAAAGAAGATAGGGTAGAAAAAATCCTGACAAGAGTTATGCCAATTTCCTGGGAAAGCAAGATAACTGCTATCCAGGAATCCAAAAATATGGCAACCCTTGGATTGGACGAGCTAATTGGAAACCTTACTGCCTATGAACTCAGAAGGCAGACAATGAAGATGGATGGTCCAAAGAAGGAGAGGAGTCTAGCACTGAGGATCATTGAGGGAGCAGATCTTGAGAAAGAAGAGATGGCTATGATTACCAAATAATTCAGAAACTTTCTCATGAGGAAGAAAGGCATCTCTAGAGGAGGAAATTACAACAAAGCTAAAGCTCCAGAAAGGCCAACCAACGAGGGATACTACAAGTGTGAAAAAACTGACCACCTTATCAAGAACTGTCCTCAGTGGGAACTGGAATGGAAAAAGGAGAGATATGAAAGAAGGAACGGGAAGAAGGAACTGGTCCAACCCAAGAGAACCACAACAAAAGCTATGGTTGCTGTTTGGGGGGAAAGTTCAGATGAAGAATCAGAAGATGGTGAGACTGAAGATCAGGCGCTCATGGAAATTGGAGAATTTGATGAGGAATCACATGAAGAACCAGAGGTAAGTATCTCCCATCTTAAAAAAAAAATAAAGTTCCTATCTAAAGAAAAACTCTCCGAGTTGCTACTTGATTTCATGGATGATTCTGAAGAAACAACCAAAGAGAAGGATCAACTTTCTAAATAATGTGCAATGCTAAAAGCAAAATCTATGAACCTGGAAATCAGAGTAAGTGAATCTGAAAAGAAAAACACTGTCTTGTTGAACCAGGTTCATCCACTTGAAATTGAGATTCTAGAGCTAAAATCTAAAAACTTAAAACTGAAGCTAGGATCCAGTAAAAAGGTTGTTGATAATTCTCACATCATGTTGGAAGAAAATATGGGAAAACTAAAAGATAAGATGTATTCCAAGGATGAACAGATAAGAACACTTAAAGAAGAACTTGGCAAAGTCAAACATGAATTAGATCGAACTTGTAAATGGAATAAATCCTTTGATGCCTTGACATGGATTCAAGAGAATCACAGTAGCAACCGGAGAGGGCTTAGCTTTGGGAGTCAATTGCCCAAGTGGGATCCCAAAAGCAAGTATATCACTATTCCTGAAAATAAAATCTTCACCCACTGTGGTAAGACTGGCCACTTCAAAATTGAGTGTACTGCAAGAGAGCAGGCCAGTCGAAAAAAATGAGAGGTTTGTTAAAAAGAAAAATTTGCTACCAAATTGGGCCAGAAAATTTTAATTCGTCCATTATCTCATAGAAAAGGACACAAACTAGTTTGGGTTCTTAAAACTAACCCCTGATTTCCTTTTGTACGTACAAGTGAGAGGAAGCAGCCAAATTTGGTTTTTGGATAGTGGCCGCTCAAAGCATATGACGGGGAACAAGGAACATTTCCTTTCACTTGAAGACCTCAAAGGAGGAAATGTCTCATTTGGAAATGGAAAGAAAGGTGAATTTATAGGGGTTGGCAAAGTAGGTAAGGATGAAACACGTTCCATCGAACATATGTACTTGATAGATGGCTTGAAATACAGCCTGATCAGTGTGTCACAATTGCGTGACAGAGGTAACCTGGTTGCTTTCACTTCCACAAAATGTTTTGTGATTAACTTTCTTACTGACAAGATTGTTTTGCAGGGAAAGAGAATGAATAATATCTATGTCATAGACTTGTCCACACTGTTTGAAAATGAACTCACTTTCTTGAGTGTTTTGGACAGTGACCCCCTCCTTTGGCACAAACGACCTAGCCACACAAGTCTAAATCAGCATAACAAATTAGTCTCTAAGGACTTAGTGGTGGGACTCCCTAACATTAAGTTCAAGGAAGAAAAAGTTTGTGAGGCATGTGCAAGGGGGAAGCATGTAAGATCCTTATTCAAAAGTAAGAAAATGATCAGTACCACCAGGACGTTGGAACTGGTTCATCTGGATATGTGTGGTCCAATGAGAACTCTGAGCAGAGGTGGTAAGAAATATGTGATGGTGCTAGTTGATGATTATTCAAGGTTCACTTGGACCTTATTTCTGACATCTAAGGATGAAGCATTTGATATGTTTACCTCATTTGTTAAGAAAACTCAAAATCAGTTAGGACATCAACTAACATCGATAAGATCTGACCATGGTACTGAATTTGAGAATGCAAAGTTTGCCGAGTTCTATGATGAACATGGTATCAATCACAACTTTTCTGCCCCTAGAACCCCACAGCAAAATGGGGTTGTGGAAAGAAAAAATAGAACTCTTGAAGACATGGCAAGAACCATGCTTCTTTCTAGCAAACTACCACACAACTTCTGGGCAGAAGCAATAAACACTGCTTGCTATATTATCAATAGATGTATGACCAGGACACTAGTAGAGAAGACTCCTTATGAATTACTTAAAGGGAGAAAGCCCAACATATCCCATCTTAGGGCTTTCGGATGCAAATGCTTTGTGCACAATAATGGCAAAGATTCCCTAGGTAAATTTGATCTCAGAAGTGATGAGGGAGTATTCTTGGGATATTCATCACATAGCAAAGCCTATAAAGTGTATAATAAAAGAACTATGTGTGTAGAAGAGAGTGTGCATGTTGTCTTTGATGAACCTAACACTCTTTCTAAGAGACAGGAACCTGAAGATGAGGATCTTGGACAAGTGAGAAGTAGTGAACACATTGAAGCATCCATGAGAGATGGAACAGGTGATGGACCAGGTCCAACTACCCCAAGCAATATGACGGGGGGGAACTCAACATGTGAACCCTGGCCCTGATCCTGTTCCACAACAACAAGGAACCATAAAATCATCAAGAAGTGAACATTTGTGCTCAAACCACACATATATCAAAGTTCTCACCCTCTTGATAACATCATAATAGATTTGTCACCCGGAATCAAAACAAGAGCCTCCTTGAAAAATCTGTGTGCGTTTGATGCCTTTCTATCCTTAATCGAACCAAAGAACATTGGTGAAGCCCTACAAGATGTTGATTGGGTAAATTCCATGCAAGAAGAACTGAATCAGTTTGAAAGAAGTCAAGTATGGCACTTGGTACCCAGGCCACTAGACAGATCAGTGATTGGCACAAAGCGGGTCTTTAGAAACAAGCTCGATGAGGATGGATTTGTTACAAGAAACAAGGACAGACTGGTTGTTCAAGGGTATAGTGAAGAAGAGGGAATTAACTATGATGAGACCTTTGCCCCTGTGGCAAGACTGGAGGCAATCAAACTTCTTATAGCATTTGCTGCATATATGGAATTCACTCTCCATTAGATGGATGTTAAGAGTGCTTTTCTCAATGGCTATCTGAAGGAAGATGTATTTGTCAAACAGCCTCCAGGTTTTGAAAGCAAGGACCACGTATATAAACTTGACAAGGCTCTCTATGGTCTCAAACAAACACCTAGAGCATGGTATGAGCGGCTATCAAAATTCCTGTTAGAACATGGATACAAAGGAGGCAAAATTGACAGCACCTTGTTCTTAAAGAAAAAGGGTAAAGAACTCCTGGTTGTGCAAATATATGTGGATGATATTATATTTGGGGCAACTACTGAAAAACTGAGTAAGGAATTTGCTACACTTATGGGGAGCGAGTTTGAGATGAGCATGATGGGTGAGCTAAACTTCTTCTTAGGCTTGCAAATCAAGCAAAACCCCAATGGAACAATGATCCATCAACAAAAGTATGTGAAATAACTACTCAAGACGTTTAAAATGGAGGGCTCAAAGGAAATATACACCCCCATAGCCACAACTATAAAATTGGATGTGGATGAACCTGGTTCATCCGTTGATCAGAAGCTATACAGAGGGATGATTGGGTCTTTATTATATCTCACTGCCAGTAGACCTAATATTGTGTTCAGTGTAGGACTGTGTGCTAGGTTTCAGGAAAAATCCAAAGGAATCCCACCAATTTGTAGTGAAGAGAATTTTGAGATATTTTAAAGGCACCACTGATTTGTGCCTTTGGTACCCTAAAAGTAGTAATTTCGACCTTGTAGGATATGCTGGTGCTGATTATGCAGGTTTCCTGATTGACAGGAAAAGTACTTCAGGCATGGCTCACTTCCTGGGCTCCTGCTTTGTGTCTTGGGCCACCAAGAAACAAAATTCTGTAGCTCTGTCTACTACTGAGGCTGAATATGTGGCTGCAACCTCATGTTGTGCTCAGTTGCTTTGGATTAAGCAACAACTCATGCACTTTGGTATAGATGTGGGATGCATTCCTATTTTCTGTGATAACACTAGTGCGATTAGTATGACCAAGAACCCGGTTCATCATAAGAGAACTAAGCACATAGACGTTAGACACCACTTCCTTAGGGATAACTATGAAAAGGGAATGATCTCAATTGAATTTTGTGCTACTGATAAGCGAATTGCAGATATCTTCACTAAAGCACTGAGTAGGGAGCATTTTGAGAGAAACATGGTTGAATTAGGGATGATTAAGATCACCTAATTGAAAAAACATTTTTGGCTAGAAACATTAACATAGGTACTTAACCAGACTAATCATTGCTCAATATCATGTTTTTATTGCCATACTCTCTTGCCATGTTTTAATATGATTCCCTAGGTACTAATGATGTTTCTCTATCTTTGTAAATTGAGGCAAATGAAAGATTTTAACAAGATAAACCTGGTTCATCTGACTGACAAGGTACGTACTCATCTCCATACACTTATTAAATTAATTACAGTCATACATGAGCAGGACTCTATCTATATTTGGTTCAATTCAAATTCCTAGTAATTATCCAAATTAAACAAGTTTCAAGGAGTCCTATCACATTAAAATTAGCCAAAATTTAGGGGTTTGTAATCGTCTAATCAATGTCAGTTCTACATCCATTAGACTACCACTTGAGTAAATATTCCGCCGTTGTAAAATTCTTAGCCACATCTTATAAAAGGGTCATCATTACTCCCCTCTTCATAACTAAATCGTCGAACCAAGTTCATCTCACTCTTCTCAAACCAAAACTGATCAACCTTTCGTATTTTCTAAAACATTCATAACAATGTCGTCACCACCTCCTGCTTCTTCATATTCTTCATCGCCAAATCGTGATTACGATGGAGGACTTTATGAGTCTGATTCTAATTCTCCATTCGTGTATAACTCTCAATCTCCAGAGATATCTTTAACCCCTGAAAATCCTCTAGTTCTTGAACCCACACCTAACCCTACCCCAGCCCCCAGGGCTCATCGTGTGAAAGTTCTTGCCAAAGAATCTGTTGCTTCTGGCTCTCGTGCAAGATTCTTGGAGGAAATTCTACAGGCTGAAAAGGATAATGATTCTGTATCATCAAGTGAATCTTTCAAATCAACAAATGAATATGAAGCACCTGGTTCATCCAGTTCCGAGCAAGGAAATCTTGAGGTTGTGTTTTTGTTGGTTGGGTCAGTTGTTGATATTGAAGTGCCGAATAGGCGTAGAAAATTGGGAAAAGAAATAATTCTTGAGAGTGAGGGAGACGGAGGTTCTGTAAGGGGATCCGGGGAGGATGACACCTCTTTGGCTATTTATGGTCTCGTTCTTGAGCGTGTTGGAGAAGATGTTACAGATTTTGGGGGAAATGTTGTTGAGGAAGCAATAGCGGGGTTGGAGAGCTTGAGACAGGGTATAGATGAACCTGGTTCATCTATAGAGGAAACACTAGCTGAGATGCTGCATAGGTTGGGATACTCCTACAATCCCAAAAAGAGAAGAACTCTCAAGTCCAGAAAAGCTAAAACACCTGTTTCTTCCAAGAAACGAAAAGCTCCAGTGTCTGCTGATGCTCCTGCCCCAAATGTGCGTGCTACAAGGAGTGTTGTTCAACGATAAGAAGAAGAATTAGAAAAGGCTCTGAGAGAGAGCAAGAAAAAGAAAGCTGCAAAGGGAAAGGCCAAAGTAGGAGAGCCTGTTGATGTGGATGATGAATCGTTGGACCTAGTCCAACATGAGGAGCAGCTTGCTCCAGTTGTGGTTGAGACACCCAAGCCCAAGAAGGCTAAGGCTTATTCAAAGAAGTCAGCTGCTATGTCTGCCACACCCTCAAGTACTGCTAAAAGGTCCAGCTCCAAGGCAAAGAAAGTGACGGTTGTTGAAGAAGAAGATAAAGAGTGGAGTGGAGGAGATGAGAAGGACGTTGGTGAGGAGACTGATAGACTCACAATGTTCAGCAAGAGGATAATTCTGAAGGGAAAGTTATTGAAAGATCTCGAGGAACCTGGGATGCAACACCTACCGTACACACTGGATGTGCAGGGGTGGACGGACATGGTCCTTTGCATGGAAGGAAGGCTGGCCAGGAACGAACTAGTCAAGTTCATGGGTAATGCAGTCGTGAAGGATGGCAGGGTTACTTCCACAGTCAAGGGCATTCAGATCACTTTTGATGCAAAGGAACTGGGAGAGATTCTGAACATACCTGCTGAAGGCTACGATGATTACACTAGGCAAAGATGGCCTAGTCTTGATGGAATGGCCTCAGCTCTCAACATCACCAGATTCTTTTGTGAGAATAAGGAGGAAGTTGAGCCCAGGCTGGTGTTCAAGAGTGAAATGAAGCCCTAGCACAAGTTATTTTTTGAATTTGTGATCAAGTTCATGCTGCCCAGACAAGAAAGAAGGCACATCGCCAATTACATGGACCTCACCTTGATGGAGTGTTTGTATAGGGGAAAGCAGATCAACTGGCCAGCTTTCATCATTCAACTCTTGGACAGAGTTGTAAATGGAACCAAAGTACATGCTATTCCTTATGGATTTATTCTGACAATTGTACTTGCTCGCTTTGAGGTTCCTGTGAAGAAAGCTGAGATGGCTAATGCTAATGATTATTTTGGGAAGAACACTTTGCTGACTTGTGATTATATTGTCTATGTTCCGGAAGATGAACCTGGTTCATCTAGGAAGCAACAAGTCAATAGCAAACTAAGGTCATTGGTGAAGGAAGGAGAGATGAATGATGAGGAGATCCTTAGATTGAAATCTCGCCTTCATGAGGTGGAAGCGGAGAGGGATGCTCTCAGAGTTGAATTAGAAAAATAGAAGGAGAAAAATGAAGGTGTTCTTCACCATATGTTGTCTCTCCTTCAAGCCAAGAACCCAAACTCATCTGCACCTACCCAACCTTAGGATGTCTAGAGCCACCAAAACCCCATTTATGACCCAGTCCGGGATATGTTATGCTTATACTTTTACTCTGTTTTGCTCATGGTTATGGTTGTTTTTTGTTTTTGACTGTATGGTGTTTGATTTTCTCCTATCAATGAATTCTGCTATTTTGTTATTGACTTGTCTCAATTTCTTATTTAGCTGACATTTATTCGTTTCTTGTGATGATTAATCATGTTTTGCACCTGCAATTGCCTCAAATGTCTATGAGTAATTGTTAATAACTCTGGTAAGTTTATCATTTTGCAACTTTTCGATGATGACAAAAGGGGGAAGATAGTGCTTTTATTAAAAAATTTCAAAGTGATATTTATAACCTAATGAACATGGTTTCTCTATGATAAACGCTTAAAACCATGTTCATTAGGTTATAAATATCACTTTATATAGCGCCAGTAGTTGAAATGTTATTGTTTAATTCTGATGCAACTCTTCCTTTGTGGAAAAATTTGTAGTAAACTCAGCTTCCTTCTGATGACAAACCTTGTGCTTAACCCAAGTCACTGCATGGTTTTGAAGATTGACAAATGTCTACCAAGTTGAACCACCTCCATCAGGCTATCATAGTGAAACCGACTCATTGGCACGCGAAGAGTCCATGCGTAGGAGATAACATGTTATGTGAATTATCTGGGAACTAAGAGGTTCTCTCCTAAAGCGTAAAGGTTGCAAATTGATAAGAGGATTAGAGTTTGAATTCAACAAGGATAGTAACAAAGGAAGGAAGTCGAGTTTAATACAAACTCTTTCACCAAGGAAGAGTTGCATCAGAATTAAACAAGAACATCTCAACTACTGGCGCTATATAATGTTGAAGTATTCCTACTGAAGAGGTTCGCACAAAGGCATAAGTGAAACAAGAATTGAAAGCAAAATTCCCAGAGCTATTTTGCAAGCAGAATCCTTGTGCGACACAAATACTACTGACCAGCTAGAAGAACCAGTTCCATCTATTTGTCTATTGAGTCTAGTTGGTTGTAGTAGGTGATTTAATAATGTATCTTTTCAGCTTTCTTAGAAGCAATTGTAATAGGTGCACACTGTTCAAGTTAGAGTTAACTTGAAGCTTGTCGCAATTAGTTAGAGGGTAGGTTGCTACAAAGGGATTAAAGTTAGTCCTAGGTTTACAAAAGAGTTTATTTTGTAAATGCTATTTGGCTCAGAGTTGTAGTGAAGAGTTTGTGAAAATCCTACTGAGGAGTAGGTCGTGGTTTTTTCACCTTTTGAGCCAGGTGTTTTCCACGTAAAAATCTCCGTGTTTTTACTTTACTGCATTTATTATTCCGCAACAGTAGAAGTTGGAACACCAAGAAGAACCAAGTTCCTTTACTAAGATATCACTCAAAAAATTAGACACCAAACAAATCACCCCCCTCTTGTGTGGTATTGAAGTATAAAACATCAAACCCTAAAAGGCCATCCTTCCACAAATAAGTCCGAGCACGCACTCGTCACCTCGCGTACATGGACTACAATCAATATAGAAGACTTAAATTCTGAATGGTAATTCCCACACATAAGGTTAGGAAGATACTTACCTCAAAGACGACAACTTGGCACTCTAAAATTGAACCTCTTGGGTGAAAATACCTTCGGATGGATCAAATCCAACTAAAATAGTTTGGAACAGAGGGGAAAATCCCTATGAAGATCCCAAAGTCCATTCTTAACAAACTGATCACCAGCAGAAATATTTCTAAGAACATCAAAAAACAATCCAACAGCAAGGTCAACTACATCCTCTGATAAAATGAAACGGCGTTAGCAACTGAATTTCCGTGGCGGCGACACTCGACGAGATCAATATGGTTAACAACAGCGCTGGTGATAACAATGACACGGATTGATGGGAGGAGGCAGAACATGGAGGAAGAAATCTTGCCAACGAAATCTTTAGGAGAAGAAATCATGGCTGTACGGATTGAGCATGTGCAGAAATATATTGTTCCAATGGAAGTGAAATTCCCAAGGTTTAATGAATCAGAATTTGTGGGATAACTGTTCGCTGTAGATTTGGAAAGCGTTGGCTGACGTAGGATTATTACCTTCGGCAAAACATTGTTTGGTTTTTTCCATTGATGAGTTTGAGAGTAATCTTTGGAGGAATCTTTTTATTATTTTGTGTACCGAAATATTATTCAATTTTTCAACTTTAAAAGACAAATTAAAGCAATACATGACAATTTCTTTAATTTTATGCTTTTGTTGTTTCAGTTTGTTTTTCTCTTCTTCTGATCACATGAGTATTAGGTGTAGATGTTGATTTCTTAACTGCAATTTCATTTTTCATGAATTCATCAAAACTCAAGAATTAAAGCATATAGTGAATTATGAACTTTTAAATATTCCAACATCGAAAACTCGTGCCGAAACCAATCAAACAAACTCGGAACGACGCCAAATTTTGCAGACAGGTCCCAAAAGACATAACGGAGCTGCGCCAACTCTCAGAATCACTTTGCGACCATGATATCATAAAAGTCAAACTCCGGTCAAATATCACTGCTTAAGCTTCCAAAAACTAGAATCCTTCTTCCAATTTGACTCCGAATCATCCAGTAATTGAATACATCCATGCACGCGGGTCGATATACACAATGCGAAGCTGGTCAAGGCTTATGCCACCGAACGGAGCTTAAAATCTCAAAAAGACCGGTTGGGTCATCATAGTGATCCTCCTCCGTTACTTTGCGAATAACACCGAGTCTCGTCGGTTCACACTCGACCACTTGCTCCGCCTATAAAGTCCCCGAATTTTCCGAGGGCGACTAATCAAGATCACCCATAGGGCCAACAAGGACCCTTTTTGGGATCATCCACGAGGACCGAGACCGAGGCTGGTAGGGTGTTTCGTTCGAGTGAATATGGAAGATTTAATCCCTCTAGAGTTTCTTCCATTCCCCGAGAAGTGGAATGCAACTTGTAAGTGAACGTTTTCCTTAACTGTCAAGTTTTCTTTGTTCCCCTTCTTACCATCAGTATTTGTGACTATGCAGCTGTTTCTCGGGTGCTCAATGCAGTCCCCTGGCTCAAGGAGTGGATCGAACGCATCTGCAAGTAGATGTCGTATTTTGAGCACTCGTGGTGCAATCTTTCGAAGGGCCGATGGGAGACCCGTTCACATGGTAAGGCTCTTCTTAGAATTGTTAATATTATGCCCCCAACATACATAACTTTGATCATTTCACTTTCCTTCGCAGGTTTGCCTAAAACAACAGAACTTCAGATGCTGAAAGTGGGCGCGAATGCGTCCCTGTCCGTTGATCCTTCCGCCATGGGACAGCTCGGGGCTACCACAGAGGAAAAGAAGAAAAGGAAAAGAAAATCCTCGGGCTTAGAGGGGTTCGAAGTGGAGATAAAAAAGAGGTCGGCCCCCGGTTCCGCAAGGCGAAGAAGAATATTGGGTCCCGGGTACTAGACTCCGATTTGCTTTATCAGCTCAAGGATGAGCCCAAAGATGATGATATCTTTGTTTCCCGTGGATCGATCCTTGCTGGAGAGCCGGCTACGACTGAGGGGAAGGGTCATGAGGCTGAACTTCCTCTAATTAAAGAGGTCGGGGTGGAGACGGGGGCTGAAGCCTCTCGAGAGGTCACTTCTGTAGCGAAAGAGGCGACCGATATGATAGACATCAAGGATATGCCCTCCTACACCGAATCCATGCTCGAAGAGGCCCAAGAGGGCAATGAAAAATCAAGTGAAGGGGCACAAGGTGCAGAATACCCTCTCCATTCTTTCTTCGAAGGAATGGGCACGTCTACATTGGAAGCTTTTTCTGGTCTGGGCCACCTGGAGATATTGAAGAAGGACATGACTTCCGAAGTTTACGGGGCGAGCATGAGACCATGATTGGTGAAGTAGTTCCCTATGTTGAGCATAAGAGGACAGTTTTTATCACAGTCCTAGAGGATCTCGGGTCCTATCTACTCCGGTAGGTGTAGCCAGCTACCTCCCATGGCTGGTAACCGAGGAGGACCAATCAAAGATTAATGAGGTGGGCACGTCGAGTCTCTTAAATGAGGTACATCAAACATTGAACCGGGTAAAGTTATATAACCTTAAAACTCCCCTTATGAATCACTTAAAGTTTCCCTTTGACGTTTCTTACGCAGATTCCTTTCTTTACAGGCTTTAGTAATTCACCATGAGAGCTTCCTTCGGTATCGCTTGGACGTCAGCCAGCTCGAGTTCAATCTCAAGGAGCAGGCCCGAAAAAGGATATGTTCAAGCTCCTTAGTGAGCAGCATGACGGGGCCATCAAGGGTCTTCAGGCCGAGCTGGACAAGGCTCAGAAGGAGGCTTCGAACTTGAAGCGGGACCATGCCGACCTGGTTGAAATGGTACATGTCTTTAAAGTTAAAAACAAGGAGCCAGTCATGGTGACTAATAACACAACCTCATAGGTCCAACAAAATATCAACCTGATTGACCAACTTCGAGCCGAGATGAACGAGGTCCAAGCCATGGCCGATGGGTGAAAAGCAAAATGTACCTTTAGTCTTCGGAGAAAGAAATCGCCAAGGCAAAGCTGGCATCGGTAGAGGTGCAACTCGGGGTGGCAAAGGAGAAAGAAAATAAGTGGTATCAGCTGAACGATGATCTCCGAGAACAGTTGATCTTGGGTGTCATAGAGATGGACGCCTTGGGAAGAGATTACGAGGCAGTGAAGTCCAAGTTGGCTACGAACTTTGTCGATGCCGATGAAATGGTGGCCTAATACACGTCCGATGTGGAGTCATACGAAGTCCGCCTGAAGGTAATGGCCAAATATATGAAGCGGCTATCCCGTAGAGAGACCCTCGAGTAGATCCACGCCCGACGCTTTGACTTGTCGGATGAGATCGAAGAAGCCAAAAATCTAAAGCCGAGGCAAAGAAGCTTTATGAGCCCAAAAATGCTGAAGGCTTTGAGGGTTCAGATGGATCCAAAAGCTCTGACGGTTCTGACGAAAAGTCGGGCCTCGGTGAAGATCAGGCGTAGATACCTTAATACTTTTTTGGTTTTTGTCTTATGTACATTTTTGATTATTTTGAGGCCGTTTTTGGGCCTTTTTATATATATTCTGGAATATATAAAAAATTTCTCTTTTCTGGCAATTCCGAGTCTTTACATTTTAGCATCTTTTAATAATTTCTATTCTTCCAATGTTCCTAATGCCATAACATAGAATCCGATGTAGTTATTGGGTGTCCATATTTTCAAACGTTCGAACGGAGCCTGACTTTGACGCAACCTTGTTTGCTCGAGGCTTTAAAAACTCGGTGTGATCGGAAGCTTTTCCAAGATGCTTAAGTGATTTTAGACGGTGTTTTTGCTGAGGGTAACCTTTTAGCAAGTTTTGAATTTTTATAAATGTCGCGCCCCCTTTTTCATCTTCTCCGTTCGGATTAGTCGGGGTCTTGACATTACTGGGAAAACTCGTTTCCTTTTGGGAAAGGGGTATGCAAGGATTCGAAGAGTCACCACCTAACGAATTAAGGTGCATTAGGGCACCTACTAAGGGTTATATACAAAAAATGATTTGGATAACCAGATATAGGGTAAGGGCTTGAAATTACCCTAAGGGGAAGGTGTTAGACACCCCTTAGAGTCCACAACTGCGGTTCCCGGCCAAACAACTTTGTGAATTTTAAGCAAGTAGCATATAGGCAATTAAAGTTTAAGCAAGTAGAGAGTTTTGAAAGATTCACAGTCTAAGCACACATGTGTTACAAAGTTTTGAAAAGATCTAATGTCTAAGTAAGGTTATTTTTTGAAAGAATCATAATATAAACATGTACACAAAGGATAGGGGAGGTCCTAGGTTGTTTATCCTATAGGATCACATCAGTACAATACCCGGTAATCACTCCTCAGAGAGGGGCTACACGTGGTATTAGTGCATCGGTCATCATATCCATATCTACCCTTCCTACCCCTTAGCGGTTATTAAGCGAGTGTTATTTTGCGACCTCTATGCGTGTTGTTACCCGTCCTTTCTTAATGGCCCTAGAGGAGTTTAGGACCTCTAACTATGGGGCAATTCTAGGCAGACCCTCAGGTTTAAAAAGAAAATATACTAAGGCAACAAGAAAAAACATATAGGACTTCAGTAAATGAGGAACAAGAAAGAGCAAATAAAGGCTCAGTTTTACCTCCACAAGTAATGCATGTAAACAGCACGACTCAAACACAAATAAGGAAAATATTGTTAAATAGGGTCCTAAGACATGGTATCTAGGTGAGCATCAGAATACAACAGATATGCAGATTTGTTTTTATAACTCAGAAACGGGCCCTAATCAGTTTGCCTACTGATTTTAAGACCTGTTAAGTATTAGGCAGTACATAGAAAGACAGATTTCCAGTTTTAACAATTTAATCACCTAAGGCTTACCTAGGCGCAGGACAATGTATACGAATTACCAAATTTAAGAGAACTGTTGTAAGTTGGGTTATCTAAACATGATGTTCTAGGTGTTGTAAAAAAACACATGGTGATTACCAGTTGTTAAAATGGGGCGGGGCTGTTTTTATACCCTTTTCTCATGCATCAGTAATTAGCTAGGTGTAATGAAATCCTAAGACATGATATCAAATATGCACACATAGAGATGCAAAGCGATTTGTATGCAGAATTCCTAGGCAGGATTTCTAAATGCACAATAGTTACAACATTAAGCATGGTTTCAAAATACACAAAGGTGACATTTTATTTTAGTGTTGTTTATCCTAGAACAATATTTCTAAATGCACAACATAGTTATAGCATTATGCATGGTTTCAGAATACACAAAGGTGACAGTTTATTTTAGTGTTGTTTATCCTAGAACAGGATTTCTAAATGCACCACATAGTTATAGCATCATGAGGCATGATTGCATGAATAATGATTCATATTAATATATTTATCCTAACACAAGATTTCTAAGTGATATAACAGTAGTATCAAAATGATATGCTGAAACAGTATTCATAGAGCCTAAGAAGCATGATATCTAATGCATGATTTTTACATATTAGTCCTAAACATGAGTTCTATTGCGCAAATAGGAAATGTAAACCTAATAGCATGGTTTCTACCCTTTGGTATCTACAACATACATAGCTACCCCTCCATTTTCACTATCCATCCCCAATAGTTGTTTACAAACAAATTATTACAAACCATTACATTGCATGAATTACATAAATGAATAAGAAAATAAGAAGTTACACTATAGGGAGCCTACCAATAGGCCCAGATCTCCAAATTCTCAATGCCAACAGTGTTTCATAACCTTTCACATAATTCGAGTGTGTCAGAGTTTCCTAAGGGCCTCAAGGGATCCCGAGCAGTGCTCACACCCAGATTTTTCATAGCCATAGTTGAGTAAGTGCAGTGTGGAAGGGCCAGCTCTAATGCATCAGAGTTCGTAGGGATCTCATAGGGATTCCAAAACAGTCACACATTAGAGGGGCAGAACCTAAGTTTCTAAGAGTATAGTGAGAGTGTTTGACATAGTTTTGGAAAGATTGAGTTGGAAAACAACTTTTGAAAATAGACTTGTTTGAGATAAGTTTTGCAGAAATATAGAAGAGTTTGCTAGTGAAATTTTTTGAAAAAGGGTAGGGAAATTAGAACAATAACATACCAAACTCAGAATCAAACAACACACATAGAATAGGGAACAAGAACTAAAACAGGTTCAGCAATCACAAGCATGGAGATGAGGGGTTAGGGAGAAGTACAGAGCATGTAAGTATAGGCACACAGATTCGGAATCAAAAGACATCCTAAGGGGTTGTAGGTACAGCATGTATTTCAGGACTATAGGGAAACTAAATAGCATATAGCACAGATTGTTGTATGCCAAAATCAAAGAAAACACAAGTGAAGCAGAATCATATTGAAGTATGCTAAGGGGTAATAAATATGTTGTTTCATTGAGAATCATGCTAATAAAATAGTAAAGTGGACATGCTATAATTGTAGGGTGAGCAACAAAACCACAAGTAAAACATATAAGGAACAAGATGAATTGAAGTACCAAAAGAGACATATTGTTTTTGAAGCTTAAATTAAACTTAGGACATACCAGTATAGGAGGTAGCAAACACAGTATGAGGAGTAAGAGAGTCTAATAATCAGTCTTGGCATGCAGCCGACTGATAATAGCAAGTAACCAAAAGAGAGCAGAAGAGAGTGTTTGTGTGCAAGAGAGAGAGTCTGAACAGTGTGTGTGTTCGTGTCTATGCTAATGAAAGAGTAGGGGTACTTAGAGTTTTAAATAGGCAGAGAATATGGTAACAAATAATAGTTCTGCAAAATTATGGAAGTAAACATCAATTAGAATCCAATTAATGTAAGTACTCCCTTTAATTAAGGAGTCATTCTCAGTCAATGATAGACAGTAGTAACATAAGGAAAGAAAATCGTCTAGACTGATGGTAATACATAAGAAAATAGTACAAGTGTAGTATAGGTATAGAGCATGTAATTAGGGCCAAGTTCAAAACTCCATTTAAGGAAAATACATATGCATTAGTTTGACAGCAACATTAGGTATGAAAATAAGGCAAGAGATAAATTTGGATTCCGGAAATTAGTCAGGAAGTCCTCGAATGAGGTTCTAATTATAGGAACTCAATATTTAATCAAGGAAAATATCACACGTTTAAGAAAATACTCAAAATCACTAGAGAACCTTATGTAAAATCACTGAAATATCAATCAGAGAGATTCAGGGGTTCATAAATAGAAAATAATACCGAGTTAGGAGGAATTAGCATAAGCTTATGAGAATAAACAGAATAAGTCACAATAGACGAAAATCAGAAATCCTAATAAGCAAGCGCAGGGTAAAATCACAAACTCACGAAGTTCACATAGAGTAATGGCCTAAATTAACAGAGTAGACATGATATAGGCAAAAGAGATAGGAAGTGAGTAACCTTAATAGGCAAAGACAGGGTAAAATCACATAAATCAAGGGATTCTCATAGAACATAGCCTAAATCAACAAAATAGACATGACATATGCAAAAGAGATGAAGAGTCAGAAACCCTAACAGGCAAACATGGAATATAATCACAAAAACGAATCACAAAGTACTCATGAAAGCACATCAATCATAATAGAACATGTAATCACATTATCGCAAATAGACTCAGAATCGTAGACTGAAACCAAGAAACTTGGGGGGTTTCTATCAAAAATGACTCAAACAAAGGGAAAAGCTCAAATAATGTTTAAACACGATGAAAATCATAAGACAATGCTAAAAAATCAGAAAGAGAACTTGTTTGAAAAAGGATTTAAGAACCCTAGTTTGAAAAAATAAAGAATCGTTTAGGAAAAACGGAAAATCTTTAAGGAAAACATGAAAATAACTCATAACATGTACAGATTTGTTACAGATCTAGAAAATAAATCGAGAGTTTAGAAGTTAGGGTTTCGAAGAGAGAACCCAGAGAAGGAGAAACAACTCAAAAATTACCAGTTTTAACCGAAAGTGGTAAGATCTTACTCGGACGGCCATGGGTGGCCGGAGAATGGCACGAGCGATCATGGTAGGTGAGTGAGCTGCCTCTGGTTCACTTGAGGGCTTCGAGGAAGTGATACCCGTTCAAGGAGGGAGCCATGAGGCTGGGGGTGGTGAAACCACCATGATTTCCGGCAAGACGACGACCGGAAAAGGGGGAGCTAGGTTTAGTAGAGAGAGTCTAGGAGATGAGAGAGTTGAGAGAGATGAGAGGGTTGAGACGACAGAGTGAGGGAGTGAATGATAAGGGGAGGGGGTAGTCTTAGGTTTAATTATGGAAGGTTAAATTCGGGCCGTTGATCAAAATTGATCAACGACCAAGATTGAATCAACATTGGGCTGGGTAGATTTAAGTTTGTCTTGGGGGTCTGTTGGGTTATTTAATTGGGTTTAGGAATTAGGTTGATTTAGACTAAAATCAAAATAAAGAAAGGATGGCTAGTTGTTAAATACCCCATTAAATTAACAAAAAAGAATTTATAAAATAGCTGATAATTGTAAAAATGAAATTCATGCTTAGAAAATAAATTAAAATGATTAATTAGTATTTAAAAATACAATATGACTAATTACTGGATAGAAATAGTATAAAGCATGTGAATGGGCTATAATTGCAAAGTTATTGCAACTATAACCAAAGAGTGCCAATTTATCTAATTGTGAAATAATTTGGTCTTAGTACGACCCTAAATAATAAACTAAATCAAGAAATGCTTTTGAAATCATTTGCAATGCGATTTTGTAATTAATTATTAGAAATAAAATGCTAGATGAATTAAAATAAAGTAATAAAAATATGGAAAAATTATAGAAAAATACCAATTACTATGAAAGCATGATTTTGAAGGTATATATGCAATTTTTAAAAATATTGTGGGAAAAATTGGGTATCAACAACTGTCCTTCTTTACCCGGGAAGGATGAAAGAGTTGTTGGGTAAAGATATGATGGCCAATTTTGATCGAGCGAAACGATTTGGAGAGATTTAGGCCGCACCCTAGCTTCTGAGGTTCTTACATATCCCTGATTTTACAGGAGTCAGGCCGTATGTAGTTCCGGACCCATCGGCGAAGTATACCTATAGAGTTATCACAAGGACGAACGCAATATATAGGGCTGGATGAGTATTGGTTTACGGGAGCAGTTAGGTTTGATATGATTGGGAGAACTCGAGCGAGATCGCTCCTGCTAGGATAGTCGTCGCTTGCCGGGTTACATGCAAATAAAACAATACAAGCGTATACTGTGCGTAAATTTAAACATGATGCAAGTTCCCGCCGTACTATGAATGTTGTCTTCGGACGATTTAGGATGACGTCCCCTGACCATGATGTCCTAGGCCGTGAATTGTTCGATGAAGGATTCGCAGGCCATGAAATAACGTTCTCAGGCCATGAAAATGGTGCCTCCGAACGATTATGCCTTTGAATAATGATATGCAAAATTGAGATAGATCCTCAGGCCATGACATGATGTTCTCGGGCCATGAAGATGGTGCCTCCGAATGATGACGCCTTTGGACAAGTTGGCGATATTTCAGCCTATGAGATGCAATAGTATGATGCTGACAATACAGATCTTAGTCTTGCGAATTGAAGGGCAGATCTTAGCCCGAAAGAAAAGCGAAGTAAATAATGCTTGAGAGACAGCGCTTAGTCTCGATGACAAAGTAAATTGGAGGCAGAGCTTAGCCTCATGCGGGATGAAGGTAGTGATTAGCCTCATGCAAAGGGAATGCAGAAATGTAGCCTTATGCAAGCGGAAGGCAGAAAGTTAGCCTTATGCAGAGGGAAGGCAGAAATTTAGCCTTATGCAAGATGAAGGCAGAGCTTAGCCTTATGCAAATGAAGGAAGAAAGTTAGCCTTATGCAGAGGAAGGCAGAAAGTTAGCCTTATGCAGATGGAGATAGAGCTTAGTCTCATGCAAGATGAAGGCAGAGCTTAGCCTTATGCAGAGGAAGGCAGAAAGTTAGCCTTATGCAGATGGAGATAGAGCTTAGTCTCATGCAAGATGAAGGCAGAGCTTAGCCTTATGCAGAGGAAGGCAGAAAGTTAGCCTTATGCAGAGATTTAAATAATAAATGACAGTGGGGTTCCTTAGCTGGTAGCATATTGCGGTATTGTGATCGTTGTGAGCATTATGACTATGGAGCATTGTCTGTTTGTGATGATAGCAAATGTCAGCAAGTGTGATGGTTTTCAAGGATTGTGACTTTGAGCACATTCGTTCTTTGTGTAGATAGTGAACCTTAGCATTTGCAGCTGTGCAGAAATTTGTGACTCCTCTGCGTGTCTATTCTTTGTGCCTGCATCCAAAGAAAAATCATGAGTTCTGTAAATGGGGAAGGTCGGTTTGTATCCCCGTTGGATCTGTTTGACTTGTACACTTGGTCTGATGATCCTGTTCATATCATCGGGGTAACGTTTGCTAAACAAAGTTGTTTTCAAGAGTAAGTATGCATGATTTTGTAATGATATAGTATAAATATATATTTTATAATAATTTGGATGAGCCGACGACTATGCCACGGTTCAAGACATTGCAACCTCTCATGCTACGGAATTTTGAGGGTCCTCCTCAAAATTCTGCCCTAGTTAGATGGGTTGACACTTCTGACTGTTGCACATGCGGCGATCGGCCGAACTTGCTTTGGAATTTTGAGGGTCCTCCTCAACATTCTACCCCAGTTTCCAATTGCGGGGAAAAGTGAGATTTTTATTGAATTGGGACCGAACCCATAGGGCTGCCTACGTATCCCCTCTTAAACGGGAATCATGTCAGGCGTAGTTCAGTTTACATCATTGATAGAAGCGTAAAGGAATTACATATAATAACGTTTGACTTCATCTGAATTGATTGGCTTCGGCTAGACTTCTCCGTCCATTTTTTAAAGTATGAGTGCTCCTCCTGTCAATACTCGGTGAACCATATACGGACCTTGCCAGTTGGAAGAAAATTTCCCTTTCGCTTCATCCTGATGTGGAAAGATCTTCTTCAACACCAGCTGCCCCGGTGTGAACTATCTTGGTTTGACTCTTTTGTTGAAAGCTCTGGACATTCTACTCTGATAAAGTTGGCCATGACATACTGCATTCAGCCTTTTCCCGTCTATGAGGGCTAATTGCTCGTAACGACTCTTTACCCATTCCGCGTCGCTGAGCTCAGCTGCTTGTATGATTCTTAAGGAAGGAATCTCAACTTGGGCAGGAATGACAACTTCTGTACCATAAACCAACACGTAAGGGGTTTCCCCGGTTGACGTGCGGACTGTGGTGCGGTATTCCAGTAAGGAAAATGACAGTTTCTCATGCCGTTGCTTGTGCTTTTCTATCATCTTCCTTAATATCTTCTTGATGTTCTTATTGGCGGCTTCTATAGCTCCATCCATTTGAGGCCTGTAGGCTGTGGATTTCTTGTGCTTAATTTTTAAAGTCTCACACATGGATTTCATCAGATCACTGTTGAGATTGGAGCCGTTGTCGGTGATGATTGACTCTGGAACTCCGAATCGACAAATAATACGGCCGCGGAAAAAGTATGCCACGACTTTCTTAGTCACTGCTTTGTAGGATCCTGCTTCGACCCATTTTGTGAAGTAATCAATTTCTACTAAGATGAACTTGTGTCCATTGGAGGCGGTAGGCCAGATCGATTCAATGACGTCCATGCCCCAGGTGGCAAACGACCATGGTGAGCTTGTTGCGTTGAGCTCATTTGGAGGTAACTTTATCATATTTTCATCTACCTGACATCGGTAGCACTTCCGGACATACTGGATGCAGTCCGTTTCGATGGTCATCCAAAAATAACCATTTTTGAGTATCTTTTGTGCTAAGACAAACTCCGTTCATATGTGGTCCATAGGTCCCAGCATGTATCTCCTCCAGTATTTTGGATGCTTCCTTTGCATCAACACATCTTAATAATCCCAGGTCGGGAATCCTCATGTACAAGATTCATCCACTGTGAAAGAAGTTGTTGGACAATCTCCGAAGCGTGCGTTTCTGAGTGTGATTTGCAAGCTCCGGGTACTCTCCCTTTGCCAAGTACTCCTTGATATCATGGAACCATGGCTTTCCGTCTGCTTCTTCTTCAACATGGGCGAACTCATTCTGAATTTTTGGGACATGCTGAAACTCTGTCTTCGTGAACCTCTTTCTCAATTCCTGCACGTGGTGCAGATACAGAAATATCTTGGAATTCTTAGTAGTCCATTCTCCTTGTACTTGGTGTATTAGCAGATCTGAATCACCAATTACTAGCAACTCCTGAACATTTATGTCAATAGCCCTGTTGAGCCCTAAGATGCATGCTTCATATTCCACCATGTTGTCGGTGCAGGGAAACCTGAGTTTAGCAGATAGTGGGTAATGTTGAACAATTTCCGATATCAGGACAACTCCAATACCAACTCCTTTGAAATTTGCCGCTCCATCGACGAACAGTCTCCAACCATCATAGGATTCTACGATGTCTTCTCCTATGAATGATACCTTTTCGCCGGGAAAATATGTTTTCAGGGGTTCGTTTTCTCCGTCCACGGGATTCTCAGCAAGATAGTCTGCCAATGCTTGTCCCTTGACTGCCTTCTGAGCCACATAGACAATGTCGAACTCACTCAGCAAGATTTGCCACTTGGCCAGCTTGCTAGTGTGCATGGGTTTCTGAAAGATATACTTCAAGGGATACATCCTTGATATGATATATGTGGTGTAGGCACAGAAGTAATGCCTCAGCTTCTGGGCTACCCAGGTTAGAGCACAACAGGTACGTTCCAATAGAGAGTACCGAGCCTCATATGGGGTGAACTTCTTACTTAGATAATAAATGGCCTGCTCTTTTCTCACTGTCTTGTCGTTCTGCCCCAGAACGCAGCCGGAAGCTCCATCTAATACTACGAGGTAGAGTAGCAAAGGTCTACCTGGCTATGGAGGTACCAAGACTGGCAGTGTTGACAAGTACTCCTTAATGCTGTCAAAGGCCTTTTGGCAGTCCTCTGTCCATTTGGTTTCATTTTTTTTCAGCATCTTGAAGATTGGTTCACATATGACCGTGGACTGGGCTATGAACCGGCTGATGTAGTTGAAGCACCCCAGGAAACTCATCACATCATTTTTGTTCTTTGGCGGTGGCAACTCTTGGATGGCTTTGACCTTCGACGGGTCCAATTCTATTCCTCGGCGGCTGACAATGAACCCGAGCAATTTCCCTGCAGGAACCCCGAATGCTCACTTTGCGGGGTTTAGTTTCAGATTGTATTTCCGCAACCTATTAAAGAACTTCCTCAGATTTGTTATGTGGTCGGTGGCTTCCTTGGACTTGATAATGACGTCGTCCACATACACCTCGATCTCTTTATGTATTATATCATGGAAGATAGTGGTCATAACCCTCATATAGGTGGCCCCAGCATTCTTTAGGCCAAATGGCATCATCTTGTAGCAATATACTCCCCACAGCGTAATGAAAGTCGTTTTCTCAGCATCTTCCTTGTCCATCCAAATTTGATGGTAACCGGCAAACAATCCACGAATGACTGAAGTTCATGCTTGGCGCAGTTGTCAATCAAGATGTGTATGTTTGGCAACAGGAAATCATCCTTCAAACTGTCTCGGTTGAGTTCCCGATAGTCGACACAGACTCTGACTTTCCCATCCTTCTTTGTCACTGGCACGATGTTGGCTAACCATGTAGGATATTCAACTACCCTGAGAACCTTGGCGTTGATTTGCTTGGTAACTTCTTCCTTGATTTTCAAACACATATCAGGCTTGAATTTTCTGAACTTTTGCTTTACCGGCGGAAACATTGGATTGGTTGGCAGTTTGTGAGCCACAGTGGATGTGCTTAGACCAGTCATGTCATCGTGCGACCAAGAAAATATATCTTCATACTCTTTCAAGAAATGCGTATATTCCTCTTTCTCTAATGGTGACAAATGAATGGTGATGCAAGTTTCTTTGACAATTTCTGAATCTCCCAGGTTAACGACCTCAGTCTCGTCCAGGCTGGACTTAGGTCTGTTCTCAAAATTCTCAACTTCCTTAACAATTTCCTCAGGTATGCTATCATCCTCTTCTTTAGAATCACAATCTTTTTGTTGCGTTGTTTCGTTGCATGTCACAGTCATTGGTTCATCAAGACAAGTAATAGTAATGCTGTATAGATAAAGTAATGAGAGAAAAAATGATAATAATAAATATTGATTCATAAAAACATAAAAGTGCTTTTGATAAATTTAGTAAATGTTTTTAGAACATTGAAGATCTTATTGCAAAAAATAAAATGCGGAAAGGAAATCATTTTAGCAAATGAAAAATAAACAATGCTTGTTCAGCCTTGCTACCCCGGAACTCGTCGGGCCCTAGATGTTCTGACAGTCCAGTTCTGAAGTGATGACCCTTTGCTTACGGCTTGGATGGAAGGACCTTCCTCCTCCTCCTCAACAATGATGCAACAGTCCTTGTCATCTTCTTCTAGGAATAAGTTCTTCAGGGCTGCTAGTGCTTCTTCTTCCTCTGACCCCCATATAACATCAGCCTGCTAAAAGGTATGCTCCAAATGCGGTATCGGCTGTTCCAGTGGGTAATAAGGACTGCGCCATGGTGGCGATTAGTTCTGATACTCTTCCCATGTATATTTGTATCCCAGACCGAAGGTGGTGCCATGTCATTTGAGCTGTATCGGTTTGGAGATCCCTTGGAGATTCTTGCCGAGTCCTTTTCCCGGCTCGTACCCACTCCAGTTTAGTATGCTTGCGATTTTACTGTCCCACTACTTGTCTTTATCCACTGCGTTTACCCGTTCGATATGGTGATAAGTTTCTCCACCTAGCCTTCTTCTTCCTTCAACCACTGGAATAGTCTGTCGACTATAGATAGGATTGCTTCCGTCTCCGTGGATGATTACTTCTTGATGATTCCATTCAAACTTCACTGCCTGATGTAGTGTCGATGCCACAGCCCCAACGACATGTATCCAAGGCCGTCCTAATAGCAGGTTGTAGGACGCTGATATGTCTATCACCTGAAAATCAACTTCGAACCAAGTAGGCCCCGTTTGAAAACAAAGACTGATTTTGTCGATGGTGGACCTCTGTGATCTATCGAAAGCTTTCACATTCATTTACTCCTGTCTTATCTCATACAGTCCCTTGCCCAATTTCTTGAGCGTTGTCAAAGGACAGATGTTGAGGCTTGATTCCCCGTCGATCAGAATCCTGGTGATGAAGTAATCCTCACATTGCATGGTGATGTGCAGTGCTTTGTTATGAATTAACCCTTCAGGTGGAAGCTCGTCCTCGTGGAAGGTGATCTTATGACTTTCCAATACTTGACCTACCATATTGGCCATTTCCCCACAGGTGATGTTATTTGGCACATACGCTTCGTTCAGTACATTCATCAAAGCATTACAGTGCGTCTCTAAATTCTGCAGCAATGACAGAATGGATATTTGAGCTGGGGTATTGTTCAGCTAATCAATGACTGAATATTCTTTGGCCTGCACCTTCCTCCAAAGATCATCTGGGCCTGTCTCAATAACGGGTGGCCTGTTGGAAGCTTGCTTACTGGGTTCCGTCAAATGTTCAGGTGTATAGACCCTGTCGGTCCTTGTCATTCCCTGTGCAACGGTAGCTTCTTCTATCTTGATTTTGCCTTTCCTTCTTGCCTCAGCTACATAATCCCATGGTATAGCATTGGTGAAAAATGGTGGCGTGGTTGACACCGCCACTTTGATTAGTGCAGCTACTTTCACCTTGAATGGGACGGGTGCCTTAACGGGTGCCATAACTTCGACCTCGAACGACACAGGTGCATCTGCGGGTGGTGCCATTTCAAACTCGAATGGGACTGACACAGCTACCTCAGCATCTCTTGATGGCTGAATCTGGACTATAATGTGATTCAACGCGACTACTAGCTTCTTTGGGTCATCACCTTCTATGATCAACTCGATTGACCCCTCTGGGTCCCAATCTTCTTCTACTTCGATCATGTTAATGCCTCCACCCTTGTGGTCTGGGAGCGGTTTGTTGCGGACATTGGGAGTAGATTCCTTTGCTAGAATGACCTTATTGTCAATTAGAGACTATATCTTATCTTTTAAGGAGCGACATTCATCAATTGTGTGTCCTTTCATGCCGAAATAGTATGCACATATCTTATTTGGATTAACCCATTGAGAGGGGTTCTCAGGGGTTACAGCAGGGATAGGAGTGAAATAACCAACAGTTTTCAGTCTTTCGTATAGCTGGTCAATAGGCTCAGCGATGGCAGTGTATTGTTTAGGAGGCCTACGATCAAAATTGGGTCGAGGACTCGGGAAATATTGGCGAGCAGGGGGTGATTGGTAGTGAGATGGTTGAGAGTTGTAGGTATGGTATACATAAGCTGGTTGAGAATATTTGGGGGAAGTAGGCTGATAATTAGGTGAGGGAGATGGCTGGTATGTTGGTGGAGGCGCTGACTAGTATGTGGGTGATGGTGCTTGGTATGTTGGAGAATGTGCTGACTGATATGTCAGTGGGGGTGTTTGGTAGGTTAGATAGGTTAGTGGGGATTTAGTCCCCTGTGCGCAACCATCACGGCTCCCACATCTCTCTTCTTGGACACACCACCAGATTGCAGAGCCTTATTTGTAGCCTGCAACGCTTCAAAATTGGTAACCATTCAACTTTTGATCCCTTCCTAAAATTCTCTCAAGCAACTTGATAATGTCAGAGAATTTGTGGTTTTCAATTACCATCAGCCGCTCATAATATTGTGGGTCTTGTGCTCGGACAAAGAATTTGTTCATCTGTTCTTCGTCTAAAGCAGGCCTGACCTTAGCTACTTCGGATCTCAAGCGAGTAGCATACTCGTGAAAAGTTTCCGTGGGCTTCTTCTTAAGATTCTTAATATAGAACACATCCAGAGTATTTTTCGTATTGAACTTGAACCGGTCCATGAAATTTGACGCCATACTCACCCAGTTGGACCACTTCTTAGGGTCTTGGCTGATGTACCAAGACAGAGCATCCTCTGTGAGGCTCCTCATAAACAACTTCATGCGAATCTTCTCATCTCTTCCTACTCCCACCAATTTATCACAGTAGGACCTCAGATGGACCCTCAGATCACCTGCACCATCGAACATTTTGAACTTAGGAGGTTTGTACCCCTCGGGCAATTCGACATCGGGCTGTATGCAGAGGTCTTCATAGTTCATCCCTTCAACTCATTTGCTTCCTTCAACACCTTGAACTCGGCTAGTTAGCTTCTTAAGTTCTTCAGCCAAATTCTTGATAAGCAAATCTTTCTCACTGGATTCAGGTGTGTATGAAATGGGTTGGGTGGAGTGCAGCATAGTGTCCACGTAGATAGGGTTGTTGTGATGGCCTGGTGCCTGGGTATAAAGGTGGCCATTTGTGGAGTTTTATGGCTCGGGGACGAGTAGTGGAGTATTTCTTGGAGTGTGGAAAGCATTGTATTGTGGTGGAAGAGTTTGATTCTTTGGTGGAGTAGTGTGGTGATGAGTTGTGGGATGATTCTGTTTGTTCGGGGTGTTCTGAGGAAGTATGGGATTTTGGGTGTTAGGACGGTTGACATATGGAACACTGAGTGTGAAGGATAAGTTTGCCGAATTCCTGACAAGCTCAAGCTCTCCTTGGAGCTTTACCAACCTTTGCTCTAACTGTGACATAGCCTCGTTCTGAATTTGAATACCCTAGCCGTCAGCGGTCTCTACCCGCTCAACTGGTGTTGTGTTGCTCAAATCTTCCATTTTTCCTTTGCCTTTGCTTTTTCCTTTGGGAGGACTAGGAGGAGGAAAGGGTGGAGGGCCCCTGGATCTTGTGTAGTATGATGATGATGCCAGAGTGCACGAACCAACCTTTGGGAGGGGAATAATAATAAAGAAAACAAAACAAAAAAAGGTAGCCAAGTCAGTGAGGATTATGAAAAAGTATTGCAGTAATTAAACACATAGTGCGGGAATATAAAACATGTCCTAATTTGGGAAACCTTGTTGTGCCCGAGGTAGGCCTAGCGACAAATTGATTTGAAGAACTTAAATGCTAAAATGCCTCATTTCATTAATGTGAAAATAGACGAATCCAAAATGACACTAAAATAATAAGCAAGAAATAAAGTCACTAGTGGCCGTTGGCCTTATTACATTGATAAAGAGGAAAAGGAAATCCTATTCTACTTGGTCCCAGATGGACCTTCCCCATATTCGGCATCTTTGATCCCATCGAACAGGTTCCCTATCTCACGCAGTCCCAACAGCAGGTATGCCCTGTCTAGGTGTCCTCCTTCGTTCCCCTCAGCCTTTTGACAATCTTCAACTATTTTGATGATCTTACCCTCCAGCTCGACTATGCCTCACTCCAAGTATTCCAACTTTTTGTTGGAACGGACGGCCATGTCTTTCCATTCTTCAATCAATCTCTTGTTGGTTTTGCGTATCTCATGGTGCTCATTCTCGTATTCATGGATCCTCTTGCGTAGCTGATTATACTTGACCCGAGCCTTGGCCCTTTCATCTATGATTCTGTGGCCTCAGCTGAACCCCAGTCTGACTAAACCATCCCAATTGTCTTCTAACCACCCTGAGTAGAAAGGTGCACAACCTGCGTGGTATCTGTCTGGTTCGATCGTGTCCTTCTCCATTATGATCTTTCAGTGCCACATGTGTTGGTCTTGGCACTTGTAAGGAATATCATCATCCCGAAAGTCGGCTCGGAAATAGCTCATCTTGTCGACCCTTGGTATAATTTGCTTTCTGCCTGCTTGTCTCATAACCCGGAGAGGAACGTAAGGATATATTCCTCTCAGCCCGATTAGCACCAAGTGTGGTGCATACATGGACCTGACGATGAATTCGTCCGTTGGAAACCACTCGAACATCCATTGCACCTGCTCCTCAGTCAGATTATCAAAGAACTCTACCCATTCCTTGGCAGTCTTGAGCTGAGCAAACTTGTCGGGAATATATGTCATTCACTTGGGGTGGTGGAAAGAGATATGATCATTCCATGCCCTTTGCGGAAATTCTTGTTGGTACTGGCACTTTTGGAGATGGTCGAAGAACCAGAGTTGTAGTAACAGGTTGCAACCTTCGAAGTGATTAGCTCCTCTTTGGCAGCATTCTAAGGCTCGATAAATGTCCGAGATGATCATAGGGACGATGATGAAAGTCTTCCCGCCAATTCCCTCCATCAAAGTCTTGGTTACCATACCTAACCTAGTGTGGATCCTTTCTTCTTTGTTGGAAACACGATCAACCGCAAGAAGCAAACAATGAATACAAATACCCTACGGTGAATATGTCCCAAAGACGTGATGACAAATTCATCATGGCAGGTACGGTATGACTTGATGTGGCTGTACCTTTCGTACAAGTACTCAAAAGGGATTTACGAATTTTTCATACATTCCAACTCAGCATTCTTCTTCAGACCCATAATTTTCAAAAAGCCTTTGCCTGTGCGGTTTTCAGGCACTAACAACCCAGGGGTTTCCCAGACTAATCCCGCTAGTCCTCCTATTTCCTCTAGCAACGATGTCATCTCAATATCCCCAAAACGAAAGACAGCTCTTTCGCTATCCCAGAATAAGGCAGCAGGCTCGATCAACATATTGTTGGGTTGAATGTCTAGGAGGGATGGTAAGTTACCCGGGTATTTCTTGACAAGTTTCTTATCACTAGAGTGAATATCCTCCGACCAGTTCAAGAGCTTTGGGTGAATATTGCTAACCATGACGAATCTAGGGATTTCGTGCCTCATATTTCTGCAAGATAAACATGATTAGGCCCTTACCCCACCAGATTCGACTATTTAACATCTATGATTAGCATGCAAGCATTTAGTTCTCCAAATAAAAGCATAGAACATGATGATGTCCGTTGGGATTATGAAAACCTGGTGGACTTTGGACAAGGCTATCTTAAAGGTTATTGTGTGGACAACACATTAACCTATCTAGGTTTGACCATGATGCATGGAACAGTATAACGGAGTAAGGTTTCTATGGAGTATTAGATTGGTACCCTTTAGCGAACAACTCAAGGGGGAAGGCACGAAACTGTCAACTGCACCGCTGATCGACTAGTTTTACCGCCAATAAGCCTTTCCGAATATAAGGGTTATAAAAATAGGAAGGGCGCAACCACTCATCAAGCGTTACTATAGGATATCTTTTAGCACGAGTGGAGTATGATGTTGAGCATGATTATGCAATAAATAAGCAGTAAATACAACAATTATAATTTAAAAAATGATTACAAAGGGAAACAAGGAAATATGTCAGTTTCGCCTTTGAGAACAATTAAATGCTTGAAGGAAATAAACAATTAATTCCACATAAGGGGAGAGGGAAAAGGTACAAATTCACAAAGTGGTTTGAAATGGTAAAAGCCTAAAAATCCCCAGCAGGGTCGCCATGCTGTCGCACCCCCTTTTTCAACTACTCCTTTCGAATTAGTCGGGGTCTTGACATTACTGGGACAACTCGTTTCCTATTGGGAAAGGGGTATGCAAGGATTTGAAGAGTCACCACCTAACGAATTAAGGTGCCTTAGGGCACCTACTAAGGGTTATATACAAACATTGATTTGGATAACCAGAGATAGGGTAAGGGCTTGAAATTACCCTAAGGGGAAGGTGTTAGGCACCCCTCAAAGTCCACAATTGTGGTTCCCGGCCAAAAAACTTTGTGAATTTTAAGCAAGTAGCAGATAGGCAATTAAATTTTAAGCAAGTAGAGAGTTTTGAAAGATTCACAGTCTAAGCACACATGTGTTACAAAGTTTTGAAAAGATCTAATGTCTAAGTAAGGTTCTTTTTGAAAGAATTATAATCTAAACATGTACATAAAGGATATGGGAGGTCCTAGGTTGTTTATCCTATAGGATCACATCAGTACAATACCCGGTAATCACTTCTCAGAGAGGGGCTACACGTGGTATTAGCGCACCGGTCATCATATCCATATCTACCATTCCCACCCCTTAGCAGTTATTAAGCGAGTGTTATTTAGTGACCTCTATGCGTGCTGTTACCCGTCCTTTCTTAATGGCCTTGGAGGAGTTTAGGACCTCTACCTATGGGGCAATTCTAGGCAGACCCTCGGGTTTAAAAAGAAAATATACTAAGGCGGCAAGAAAAATATAGGACTTCAGTAAATGAGAAACAAGAAAGAGCAAATAAAGGCTCAGTTTTACCTCCACAAGTAATGCATGTAAACAATACGACTCAAACACAAATATGGACAATATTGTTAAATAGGGTCCTAAGAGATGGTATCTAGGTGAGCATCAGAATATAGCAGATATGCAGATTTATTTTTATAACTCAGAAACGGGCCATAATCAGTTTGCCTACTGATTTTTAGACCTGTTATGTTTCCTAATAAGCCAGCTATTGAGTAGGAGGGGAATAATATTATGCCGAGAGGTAGGTTTATTTCCTACCTTAAGGCCTCGAAGTTGATCAAAAAGGGGTGTATCTACCATTTGGTCCGGGTTGCGGACACCACCTCTGAGGTGCCTGCTCTCGAGTCTGTGCCTATTGTGAATGAGTTCCTTGATGTCTTTCCGGATGAGCTCCTTGGGATCCCTCCAGACAGGGAGATTGATTTCGGGATTGATGTATTGCCGGGCACGCAACCTATATCTTTTCCACCTTACAGAATGGCACCGACAGAATGAAGGAGTTAAAGGAGAAACTGAAGGATCTTCTAGAAAAGGGTTTCATTCGACCAAGTGTGTCGCCTTGGGGTGCACTAGTTCTTTTTGTCAGAAAGAAGGATGGGTCGCTGCGAATGTGTATTGACTACCGGCAACTCAACAATGTCACAATAAAAAACAAGTACCCATTTCCTCGGATAGATGATTTATTCGATCAATTGCAAGGTGCTAGGCTCTATTCAAAAATTGATTTGCGGTCCGGGTACCACCTACTAAAGATAAGGGAGCAGGATATTCCCAAAACAGCTTTTAGAATGCGATATGGGCACTTTGAATTTTTGGTAATGTCTTTTGGGCTAAGCAACGCCCCAACAGTTTTTATGGACCTTATGAATCGGGTTTTCAAGCCATTCCTTGACTCCTTTGTGATAGTAGTCATTGACGATATTCTTGTATATTCACGAAGTCAAGAAGATCATGCTAATCACCTCAGGGCAGTTCTACAGACTCTTCAGCAGCATCAGTTATATGCAAAGTTCTCGAAATCCAAATTTTGGCTTGAATCAGTTACCTTTTTGGGCCATGTTGTCTCCAGGGAAGGGATTCGAGTTGATCCCCATAAGATCGCAGCTGTAAAGGATTTTCCTAGACCAACAAACCCGATAGAGATTCGCAGTTTCTTGGGTTTAGCTGGATATTATAGGAGGTTTGCGGAAGGATTCTCTACTCTCGCCTCCCCATTGACAAAACTGATGCAAAAAGCGGTCAAGTTCCCGTGGTCCGATGCTTGTGAAAAAGGTTTCCAGGAGTTGAAATCGAGATTAACTTCGGCACCGGTGTTGACCTTGCCAGAAGGTGCAGAGAAGTTTGTGGTGTATTGTGATGCTTCAAGGGTTGGTCTGGGGTGTGTGTTAATGCAATGTGTTAAGGTTATAGCATATGCTTCAAGGCAGCTTAAGAATCACGAAAAGAATTATCCGACACACGATTTGGAGCTTGCATAGTTGTTTTTGCATTAAAACTTTGGCGGCACTATATGTATGGAGTCCATGTGGACGTGTTTACAGACCACAAAAGTCTCCAATATTTGTTCAAGCAGAAGGAATTAAACTTGAGGCAAAGGAGGTGGCTGGAGTTGCTTAAAGATTATGATATGGATATCTTATATCAACCGGGGAAAGCTAATGTGGTGGCAGACGCTCTTAATCGGAAATCCATGGGTAGCTTTGCTCACTTGGAAGCAGGTCAAAGGCCATTGGGGCGAGAAGTTCACCAGTTGGCCAGTCTGGGAGTTTTTCTCGCGGCCTCTGGCGAAGGGGATGTGATAGTACGTAATAGAGCAGAATCATCGCTCGTGGCAGAAGTCAAGGAAAAGCAATACAATGATCCAGTGTTGGCGCGACTAAAAGAGGCAATTCTTAATCATAGGACCACAACTTTTTCTCTTAGCAAGGATGGCGGTGTCTTACGGTGCCAAGGACGATTATGTGTCCTAGATGTGGATGACCTTCGACAGAGGATAATGACAGAAGCTCATAATTCTAGATATTCCATACACCCCAATTCTACAAAAATGTATCACGACCTCAAGGAAGTTTATTGGTGGAATAGCATGAAGAGGGGTGTGGCGGACTTTGTGGCTAAGTGTCCGAACTTTCAGCAAGTGAAGGCCGAACATCAAAGGCCCGGTGGGTTGGCGCAGCTTATAGAAATACCGATGTGAAAGTGTGAGATGATCAATATGGATTTTTTGGTAGGATTACCCCGTACTCCATGCAAGTTTGACTCAATCTGGGTAATAGTGGATAGGTTCACGAAGTCAGCACATTTCTTGCTAGTTAAGTCCACCGACACGGCAGAACAATATGCTCATTTGTATATCAAGGAAATAGTCAGGCTCCATGGCACTCAGTTTCCATTATCTCGGATAGAGGGGCCCAACTCACAGCAAATTTTTGGAAGAAATTTCAGCAAGGTCTGGGGACGCAGGTAAATCTCAGCACAGCTTTCCACCCGCAGACTGACGGACAAGCAGAGCAGACCATCCAAACGCTCGAGGGCATGTTGCGTGCTTGTGTTCTTGATTTAAGGGTAGATGGGATGATCATTTTCCACTTATAGAATTTTCTTATAACAACAGTTTCCATGCTAGTATTCAGATGGCACCATTTGAGGCTTTGTACAGTAGAAGATGTAGATCACCGATTGGGTGGTTTGAGGTTGGAGAGGCCAAACTATTAGGACCAGATCTCGTGCATCAGGCTATGGAGAAGGTTAGAATCATAAAGGGATGGTTAGAAACTACTCAGAGCCATCAAAAATTTTACTCGGACGTTCGTCGCAGGGATTTGGAGTTCCAAGAAGATGATTGGGTGTTCTTGAAGGTATCTCCCATGAAGGGGATCATGCAGTTTGGGAAAAAGGGGAAATTGAGTCCAAGGTATGTGGGACCATATAGAATCACTCAAAGGATAGGAAAGGTGGCGTATAGGCTGGAGCTGCCCCTGAAATATCATTGGTGCACCCAGTGTTTCATGTGTCCATGTTAAAGAAAGTGGTTGGAGAGCCGTCTGCCATCGTGCCGGTTGAGAGTGTTGAGGTTAACGAAGAACTGTCATATGAAGAGGTTCCGGTTACTATTCTTGATAGGCAGGTACGTAAGTTGAGAAACAAGGAAATTTCATTGGTTAAAGTATTATGGCGAAATCAGCAAGCCGAGGAAGCTACTTGGGAAGCTGAAAATGAAATGAATAAGAAGTACCCTCATTTGTTTAAATAAGTTAGTTAATAGTCTAGGAAGTTTTCATCTCTAAAGAATTGCATAGCTTGTCAAAATTGTGCAAAGCCACCCCACTTCCCTAGTCATCCGTCCTCTTATAACCCCTTTATATGTGCTGTATTTGTGTTCTATGGTGTTGACAAATTTTGTGAAGTTCGTTGAAATGTGTTTCAGGGGCTCTCTTACAGGTGGATAGGCCTAATTACAAAGGAAACTCTAGCAGTATTTTTGGAATTGTTTTTTGGGAGTTAGTTAAAATTTGGGGGTTGGCATATAGTATATTCAAACCCAAGTGATTCCCCCGATCCTCATTCGAGGACGAATGATCTTAAGTGGGGGAGGATTTAAAGACCCGTAAAATTCTTAACCAAAATGACGCCCGATTAGATCCCTATGTCGTTATATCTATAGAAATTCTTCGCGGCTAGCTTGCTCGCCGCTGTTCGGACCTTTAGGATTGAAAAGTGCCCTGCGGACTTAGAGGAAAACTTTCATGAAATAATGCAGATCTGCGGTCCACTATGCGGTCGCATATCAGGTATGCAGACCGCATAATGGTCGCATAGCTGGACAACTTTCTATCCATTTTGAGGGCAACTGTGCGGCCCAAAATGCGATCGCATTTCGTGTATGCGGATCGCATAGTTGACGCATACCTGGGCAGTTTCCTCTTTCTTTTCCGCCCAGTTGAGACTAGTTTTGCAGCAGGTTTGCGGACCGCATTACCGAAATGCGATCGCATTTCGGACCACAAACCTGCGTCTGGGCACCCATTTTCCTAATTTTTAAACCCGACCCCCAAACTTATATAACACCCATTCCATCTTTTTGACAATTGTTTGATAATATAGAGTGAGAAGAGAGTGGGTTCTAGAGAGAGAAGGTCCCAACTCTCTCAATTTGATCCTCCATCACCACTCAAGCTTGGAACTAATCGAGAAGGACATTAATTTCTTCCCTCTAAGAGGTAAGCTTCCACCACACCAACCTTAATTTCCAAATTTTAGTTAAAATGGACCATGGATAGGTTAGTTCATGGGAATGGGGGTAGAAACCTTGCATGCATGTCATCAGAGAGTCCTAAACTAGTAAAGGGAAATAGGTTAGAGTAATCTTTCACTAAAAAGGGGACTATGCAATCTTAATTAACACCTAATGTTTGATACAGTGCTCAAGTAAGCTCAAGCCATGATCATTATTCCAAATTTTGGGTTCGATTGTGCCACTTTGTGAACTAGATTGAAGGCGCTAAAAGGTCCGGTGAATTGTGGTAGGGAATTAAGGAAAAACCTAAATTGAGGTATGTATGGCTAACCCTAATCTTCATAGAATAAAACCGTTGGTGCTAAAATATACGGTATGAATTCCTTTGTTTGATTCCCTAAAGAGTAAATGGGTTCTATGTGTTAAGTTGAGAACTTCTTGCTTTCATGCTATTCTATGTTACTACCATGCCGTTATGCTATTTGAAAGTATGAATTGTGATCACCATGTTCTTTCTTTTGCTATGTGTATGACTCCTCTTATGTGATGGTTTTAGTCAATGTGAAAGATGTGTTTATGATATGGTTGAAGAGAGGAGTGTAACATAAAAGGGTTACATATGCCCAAGTGCCAAGAGCTTTATAATAAATGATGAGAATGGATGTGAACGAAAGGATTAAATTGATGTGGTATGTCCCATAGTGATGATAACTTAGCCGATCGGGCCGGGATCGGACTCCATGCTGTACACATGGTGGTAATCGTATCGAAACTATGATATTGGTAATGTCTCACTGTTTCAAGTAAGATGGCTTAGTCGGTCGGGCCAAGACCGGACTCCGTGTGATAACGTCACGGTGGTGATTATGAAACGATGATGCTGTAATGTCTCACTTGGGATGGCCTAGCCGGTCAGGCAGAGATCGGACTCCGTGTGAGAACGACACGGTGGTAAATTGAAATTGTGGCACTTGTCTTTAAAGAACTACTATCCAAAAGATGGCAAAACGGGATAAGAAAACATGGTGATTCTTGTTTGTGTTTCCCCTATTTCTGTGAGTTGTTATTTGAGGTCTCTAATTGTGTTACTACATATTTGATGTTTATTCTATCTAGAGTAGAGTTTGTTTATACATACTAGTACTATTCAATGGTACTAACGTCTCTTTTGCCGGAGGCGCTACATCGTCTTATGGATGTAGGTGGTTTAGTAGCTGGTAGCGCCGAGCGTCGATAGTGGTGCCCTCTTCTCGTCCTTTCAGCAGTTCTGGTGAGCCCCATCTCCTCCGGGGCCGTGTGTAGATATATGTTGCTCTCTTTTGTACATGTTGTTCTATTTCGAGGTATAGCCGGGGCCTTGTCGCCGACATGTCTATGTTCATCTTTCGTACTTTTAGAGGCTCCGTAGACACTTATGTGGGTCGTATATGTTTTGGGGAGTTGTTAGATTAACTCATAATTGTGATCCCATCTCTTAAATATTGCAACTAGTATGTATGTTTTGGAAGATCTAAATGTTGATATCAGTTTAAGAGGAAAAATGGACTAAATGTCATAAATGTATGCTTGTGAATCACTCCCTACTAGCTCAGTAAATAATGTGTTGCCATAATCTCGAGAAGTAAATGAGTCGGGTAGGAAAGGTTAATCAGGCTTGCTTGACTGGGTTCATTCGGTTAAGCGTCGGTCGCTTACCCAGGGCTGGGGCGTGACAAGTTGTTAAAACGGGGCGGGGCTGTTTTTATACCCTTGTCTCATGCATCAGTAATTAGCTAGGTGTAATTGAGCGATCCTGAATGAAATCCTAAGACATGATAAATAATATGCACACCTAGAGATGTAGAGCGATTTGTATGCAAAATTTCCTAGGCAGGATTTCTAAATGCACAATAGTTACAACATTAGGCATGGTTTCAGAATATACAAAGGTGACAATTTATTTTAGTGTTATTTATCCTAGAACAGGACTTCTAAATGCACAACATAGTTATAGCATTATGCATGATTTCAGAATATACAAAGGTGACAGTTTATGTTAGTGTTGTTTATCCAAGAACATGATTTCTAAATGCACAACATAGTTATAGCATCATGAGGCATGATTGCATGAATAATGATTCATATTAATATATTTATCCTAACACATGATTTCTAAGTGATATAACAGTAGTATCAAAATGATATGATGAAATAGTATTCATAGAGCCGAAGAAGCATGATATCTAATGCATGATTTGCACACATTAGTCCTAAACATGAGTTATATTGTGCAAATAGGAAATGTAAACCTAATAGCATGGTTTCTACCCTTTGCTATCTACAACATACATAGCTACCCCTCCCTTTTCACTATCCATCCCCAATAGTTGTTTACAAATAAATTATTACAGACCATTGCATTGCATTAATTATATAAATGAATAAGAAAATAAGAAGTTACACTATATAGAGCCCACCAAGAGGCCCAGATCTCTAGAATTCTCAATGCTAACAGTGTTTCATAACCTTTCACATAATCCGGGTGTGTCAGAGTTCCCTAAGGACCTCAAGGGATCCCGGGCAGTGCTCACACCCAGATGTTTCATAGACATAGTTGAGTAAGTGCAGTATGGAAGGGCCAGCTCTAATGCATCAGAGTTGAGAGGGATCTCATAGGGATCCCACTTATTTGAGATAAGCTTTGCAGAAAGATAGAAGATTTTGCTAGTGAAAACAGTTTGAAAAGGGGTAGGGCAATTAGAACAACAACATACCAATCTCAGAATCAAACAACACATATAGAACATGGAACAAGAGCTAAAACAGGTTCAGCAATCACAAGCAGGGAGATGAGGGGTTAGGGAGAAGTACAGAGCATGTAAGTATAGGCACACAGATTCGGAATCAAAAGACATCCTAAGGGGTTGTAGGTACAACATGTATTTCAGTACTATAGGGAAACTAAATAGCATATAGCACAGATTGTTGTAAGCCAAAATCAAAGAAAACACAAGTGAAGCAGAATCATATTGAAGTATGCTAAGGGGTAATAAACATGTTGTTTCATTGAGAATCATGCTAATAAAACAGTAAAGTGGACATGCTAATTGCAGGTTGAACAGCAAAACCACAAGTAAAACATATAAGGAACAAGATGAATTGAAGTACCAAAAGAGACATATTGTTTTTGAAGCTTAAATTAAACTTAGGACATACCAGTATATGAGGTAGAAAACACAGTATGAGGAGTAAGAGAGTCTAATAATTAGTCTTGGCTTGCAGCCGACTGACAATAGCAAGTAACCAAAAGAGAGCAGAAGAGAGTGTTTGTGTGCAAGAGAGAGAGTCTGAACAGTGTGTGTGTTCGTGTCAATGGTAATGAAAGCATAGGGGTACTTATAGTTTTGAAATAGGCAGAGAATATGGTAACAAATAATAGTTTAGCAAAATTATGGAAGTAAACATCAATTAGAATCCAATTAATGTAAGTACTCCCTTTAATTAAGGAGTCATACTCAATCAGTGATAGACAATAGTAACATAAGGAAAAAAAATCTTATAGACTAATGGTAATACATAAGAAAATAGTACAAGTGTATTATAGGTACAGAGCATGTAATTAGGGTCAAGTTCAAAAACTCCATTTAAAGAAAATACATATGCATTAGTTTGACAGCAACACTAGGTATGAAAATAAGGCAAGAGAAAAATTTGAATTTTGGAAATTAGTGAGGAAGTTCTCGAGTGAGGTTCTAATTACAGGAAGTCAACATTTAATCAAGGGAAATATCACACGTTTAAGAAAATACTCTAAATCAGTAGAGAACCTTATGTAAAATCAGTGAAGTATCAATCACAGATTTTCAGGAGTTCACAAATAGAAAATAATACTGAGTTAGGAGGAATTAGCATAAGCTTATGAGAATAAACAGAATAACTCACAATAGACGAAAATAAGAAATCCTAATAGGCAAGTGCAGGGTAAAATCACAAACTCACGAAGTTCACATAGAGCAATGGCCTAAATTAATAGAGTAGACATGATATAGGCAAAAAAGATAGAGAGTCAGAAACCTTAATAGGCAAAGACAAGGTAAAATCACATAAATCAAGGGATTCTCATAGAACATAGCCTAAATCAAGAAAGTAGACATGACATAGGCAAAAGTGATGAAGTGTCAGAAACCCTAACAGGCAAACGTGGAATATAATCACAAAAAAGAATCACGAAGTACTCATGAAAGCACAACAAATCATAATAGAACAGGTAACCACATTATCGCATATAGACTCAGAATCACAGACTGAAACCAAGAAATTTGGGGGGTTTCTATAAAAAATGAATCAAACAAAGGGAAAATCTCAAATAATGTTTAAACAAGATGAAAATCATAAGATAATGCAAAAAAATCAGAAAGAGAACTGTTTTGAAAAAGGATTTGAACCCTTGTTTGAAAAAATGAAGAACCGTTTAGGAAAAACGGAAAATCTTTAAGGAAAACATGAAAATAAGTCATAACATGTACAGATCTGTGACAGATCTAGAAAAAAAATCGAGAGTTTACAAGTTAGGGTTTCGAAGAGAGAACCCAGAGAAGGAGAAACAACTCAAACATTACCGGTTTTGACCGGAAGTGGTAAGATCTTACTCGGATGGCCATGGGTGGCTGGAGAATGACATGAGAGATTATGGGAGGTGAGTGAGCCGCCTCTGGTTCAGTTGAGGGCTTCGAGGCAGTGATACCCGTTCAAGGAGGGAGCCATGCGGCTGGGGTTAGTGACACCACCATGATTTTCGGCAAGGCGGCGACCGGAAAAGGAGGAGCTAGGTTTAGCAGAGGGAGTCAAGAAGATGAGAGAGTTGAGAGAGATGAGAGGGTTGAGGCGGCGGAGTGAGGGGGTGAATGAGAAGGGGAGGGGGGTAGTCGTAGGTTTAATTATGGAAGGTTAAATCCGGGCCGTTGATCAAAATTTATCAATGGCCAAGATGGAATCAGCATTGGGCCGGGTAGATTTAAGTTTGGGCTTGGGGGCGTGTTGGGTTATTTAATTGGTTTTAGGAATTAGGTTGATTTAGGCTAAAATCAAAATAAAGGATGGCTAGTTGTTAAATACCCCATTAAATTAACTAAAAAAACAATTTATAAAATAGTTGATAACTGTAAAAACAAAATTCATGCTTAGAAAATAAATTAAAATGATTAATTAGTATTTAAAAATTCAAAATGACTAATTACTGGATAGAAATATTATAAATCATGTGATTGGGCTATAATTGCGAAGTTATTGCAATTATAGCCAAAGAGTGTCAATTTAGCTAATTGTGAAATAATTTGGTCTTAGTAGAACCCTAAATAATAAATTAAATCAAGAAATGCTTTTGAAACCATTTGCTATGCGATTTTTTAATTAATTATTGGAAATAAAATGCTGGATGAATTAAAATAAATTAATAAAAATATGGGAAAGTTATAGAAAAATACCAATTGTTATGAAAGCATGATTTTGAAGGTATATATGAAATTTGTAAAAATATTGTGGGAAAAGTTGGGTATCAACAATAAAGGCCTTTCTTTTGATTACGAGCTTCAGACGTCTTCGAGTCGTTTTTTGGGCGGTCGTAGCCTTTTGTTTTTGGGAACCGTCCGATAAGATTGGTGCTCCCGGGATCAAGTAGCACGGTTCATCCGAACTTTTTTCGGATGATAGTCCCCGAGTAGGGGTATCCCTTGGGCTCGAAAATCCCCTAGTAGGGGTAGCCCTTGGGGTTTTACGATCTGGGGTTTTAAGATGCAAGAAAATGTATAATAGCAAGGCAGAACTTTCTTTCATTACAATGTGTAAGGTACATGATAAAAACCTGTATCATAGCTAGGGTGGGCTACATGGGCACGGTTCTTACGACTGTTTGACCCTTACAATGTATCCTAGCCATCGAGCCTTAGCTACTCAAGTACGAAGTGTCCTCCCTTCCTTGATAAGAACCTTAACTTGGGGATGATGGCCCCCAATATTCAAGGTCGAGCTTGAGATGGCTCGGATACTGTTGATGCAGAATAAACGCCCATTGACTCTAGTTTGAGACCGTCTTCAAATCTAAGTTAGCACATTTTACAATTGCCTCGTTAAAAAACTTAAGGAAAAACCCATTTTAGGACAAACCAGTTCAAGGGAAAAGAGTGCAACACGTGCTTTCAGACCTACTCCCTTCGTTCCAATTTATGTGAACCTGTTTAACTGGGCACGAAGTTTAAGAAAAACTGAATGACTTTTGGAATTTGTGGTCCTAAACAAGTCAGAAAGAGGCCCAAAGTATTTGTGTAGTTATAAAAACTTCTCATTAAGGGTAGAACTATAAGTTTAAGCTAAATTGTTACCAACTTTAGAAAGGGTCATTCTTTTTTAAACGGACCAAAAAGGAAATAGGTTCACAGAAACTGGAACAGAGGGAGTAATAGCCACATCCATTCTGGAGTGTTGCCTGCAAGTGTTAGTTTGATTCATAACATGATAAAAGGGTAGTTGAGATCGTACCTTAGTAGTAGTACCATTTTAAGTGTCTCACGTTCTAATTGTTCGGTAGTTGCACACTGTTTCCCACTTCAAGTTTGTATGAGCCTTTATCGGTAATTCCAATGATTCGGTACAGTCCTTCCAAATGCGGTCCCAACTTCCCCTCATTCGGGTCCCAGGTGTGTAATGTTACTTTCCTTAACACCAAGTACCCGATCTTGAAGTGTCAGAGGTTGGCCCTTAAGTTGTAGTATTTTTTTATCCGTTGTTTATGGGCAGCCATCCGGACTAGGGCGGCCTCATGCCTTTCATCCAACAGTTCCAGGCTCGTGATCATGGCATAGCCACTCGACTCTACAGTCGCATATTGGAACTTGAGGATCGGTTCTCCCACTTCGACCGGTATTAAGGCTTTGGCACCGTAGACGAGCGAGAATGGGGTGGCCCCGATACTAGATTTTGAAGTCGTACGCTACGCCCACAAGACATCAGGGAGGATTTCCTTCCATTTACCTTTGGCAACGGTCAACCTCGTTTTTCAGGTTTTGGAGAATGGTCTTTTTTATAGATTCTGCTTGTCCATTTCCATTCGGGTGGTAAGGTGTTGCTAGTATTTTCCTAATCTTGTGATCTTCGAAGAACTTATGTACCTTGCTGCCAACGAACTGTTTCCCATTATCGCATACGATCTCGGCCGGTATCCCGAACTAACATATTATGTAGTCCCAAATTAAGTCAATGACATTTTTTTCCCGGACTTGCTCGAACGCTTGAGCTTCGACCCATATAGAAAAATAATCATTCATAAATAATATGAATTGAGCCTTACCAGGTGCCCATGAAAGGGGACCGACAATGTCTATTCCCCATTTCATGAACGACCATGGGGATAAGATCGAATGGAGTAGCTCTCCCGGTTGATGGATCATCGGTGCATGTCTCTGGCAGCCGTCTCATCTTCGTGCAAAGTCCTACGTGTCTTTCTCCATTTCGATCCATTTTAGCTGGCCTTGATTAATTTCTGAACCAAGGATTCTGCTCCTGAATAGTTCCCGCAAGCATATGGTATCTCTCGGCCCCAAGCATATGTCCAGTGGGCCGTCAAATGTTCTTCTGAATAGAGTCGCTTCAGATGAGCTAAACCTTGCAGCCTTCGTATGCAGAGCTCTCCATCTTTTAGGATCCGAGGGAAATTTTCCAATCTTCAAGTAATATATGTAGTCGTTCCTCCAATCCCAAGTTAAAATCGTGAGTTTACTTTGGCATGATCTTCTTCTACTATCGACATTATGAGCTGTACTACCATCCCCGAGATGAACTCGTCGTCATCAACCGAGGACCCCAAGTTAGCCATGGAAGGAATGAATGCAATGGTCAACAAGAGAAGACAACGTGGTCAACAAGTGCAAATCAATCAAGAGAAATTTCAGTAGAGTGGTAGTGGCTACAATCTAGACGATTCTTATGATGATCAAAGTGAGGAAGTGTTATATGCCAACAATTACCAAGGTCAACAAATCAATGCTCCAAATCAACAATGGAGATCACAAGGAAACAATCAAAATTGGAGCAACAACAACCAAGGCCAAGGGAATTGGAATAGTGGCAACAACAATAATCCAAATAATTGGGGGAACAACAACCAAAATTGGGGTAATCAAAAAGGCAATAGGAGAGGAAACAATAATAGCAATTGGAGTGGCAACAATAATAACAATTGGGGAGGTAATAACAACCAAGAGGGTTGGAGCAACAATAACCAAGGCAACTAGGGGTCGGGCTTTCAAAGGCCCCCGATGTATCAAAAACCCAACAACCCAACAACCCACCTCCATATCCGTCTCAAAGGCAAAGTTCTTCAAACAATGAGATGGGGCGGATAGAAAGTATGGTCAAACAGATGATGGAAACAAATGTCGACTCTGATGCCCAAATAGCTTCCTATAACACTTCAATCCGCAACTTGGAAGTACAAATGGGTCAAATTTCTCAAGCCTTGAATATTCTCCCAAAGGGGCACTACCAAGTGATACAGTAGTAAACCCGAAGGATGGGAACAATACTGGCCATGCTATGGCGGTGACCACAACAAGTGGTAGAGGTGGTGTTGCTAGTACCTCTAATCCAAAGAAGATTGTGAGTGATGATATTGTGTTGCAAGATGATGATGAACCAATCATTGATGAGCAAGTGAATGATGAGAATATGAATGATGAGGTGAGGATAGACATTGATGACATCGTGGAGGTGACCCACAATGATGTGAACCCGTCTAGGGAACATGTGATAGACATACCGGAAATGGTAGTGCCCAAAGACAAAGATACCTTGCCAAGGCCTCCTCCACCATATCCTCAAGGTCTAGCGAAACAAAACAATGAAAACCAATTCAAGAAATTCATTGACATGATGAAAAGTTTATCCATCAATGTGCCTTTAGTTGAAGCTCTTGAACAAATGTCGGGATATGCCAAGTTCATGAACGACTTGGTAACAAAGAAGAGATCTATGAATTGTGAGACATTAAAAATGACACATCAAGTGAGTGCCATTGTGCATTCCATGGCTACAAAACTAGAAGATCCCGGTGCCTTTACAATTCCATGCACCATTGGTAGTGCCGATTTCGCCAAAGCCTTGTGTGACTTGGGAGCAAGTATTAATTTGATTTCATATTATGTATTAAAGACATTGGGTATTGGGAAACCAAGACCTACTTCCATGAGGTTGCAAATGGCGGACCGGACAATGAAGAGGCTGCTGAGAATTATTGATGATGTTCTAGTTCGGGTCGACAAGTTCATTCTTCCTGCAGACTTTGTAATTCTCGACTGCGAAGTTGAATATGAGGTGCCAATCATATTGGGGAGACCTTTCCTAGAAACAGGGAAGGAATTAGTTGATGTGGAAGCTAGGATCTCACCTTCCGGGTGGGCGATGAAAAAGTTGTATTCCACGTGTGCCAATCAATGAGGCAGCCTAATAGCACCGAAGTATGCTCTTTTGTGGATCTTGTGATAGAGGTGACTATTGATGACACAAGTTCTATGTTCAATGTGGAAGACCCTCTAGAAGCTGTGTTGTTGAATCATGAGGATGATGAGAAGGAAGACTTGGTAGAATGTGCAAATGCCTTGCAAGGAATGAGATCCTATGCATATGGACCCCGCAAATTTTACTTGGACCGTGAAAACCGGAAAACTCCACCAACAAAGCCCTCAATCGAGGAGCCACCAAAATTGGAGTTGAATCCCTTGCCTTCACACCTCAGGTATGAGTTCTTAGGCCCTTGTTCCACATTACCTGTTATTCATTCTTCGTGCTTAACTAACTTGTAGGTAGACTCCACCATTGCGGTGCTTCAAAGAAGGAAGAAGGAAATTGGATGGACTTTGGCTGACATTCGGGGTATAAGCCCCGCCTCTTTCATGCACAAAATCATACTGGAGGATGATGCCAAACTCTCCGTGGAAAATCAAAGGAGGTTGAATGAGGCCATGCAAGAGGTCGTCAATAAGGAAATTATCAAGTGGCTAGATGCAGGGGTTGTGTACCCCATTTCGGAGAGTTCGTGGACTTCGCTGGTACAATGTGTCCCGAAGAAGGGGGTATGATTGTGGTTACAAATGAGAAAATGAGTTGATCCCCACCGAAACTGTCACCGGATAGAGGGTATGCATGGATTACATAAAGCTGAACAAAGTGACCTGCAAAGAGCATTTTCCATTGCAATTTCTTGACCAAATGTTGGATAGACTTATCGGGCATGCCTATTGTTGCTTTTTGGATGGGTACTCCGGGTACAACCAGATTCTCATTGCACTGGAAGACCAAGAGAAAACCACTTTCACATGTCCATATGGCACATTTGCATTCTCATGGATGCCGTTTGGTTTGTGTAATGCACCGGCTACCTTTCAGCGGTGTATGATGGCAATATTTACGGATATGGTGGAGGACTTCCTCGAAGTGTTCATGGATGATTTCAGTGTTGTGGGGGAATCCTTTGAAGAATGCTTGGATAATCTTGACAAAGTGTTGGCCTGGTGTGAAGAAACCAACTTAGTGCTTAATTTGTAAAAATGCCACTTTATGGTCGATGAGGGCATTCTCCTCGGCCATAAGATCTCAAAGAACGGTATCGAAGTGGACAAAGCAAAAATTTAAGTGATTTCAGAACTCCCTCCTCCTACTTCCGTCAAGGGAGTTAGCAGATTTCTTGGTCACGCGGGGTTTTACCGAAGGTGCATCAAGGATTTGTCAAAAATGGTGAACCCCTTGTGCAAGTTGTTGGAAAAGGATGCAAAGTTTGTGTTCAATGATGATTGTATGAAAGCTTTTGAGATTCTCTAGTATAGATTGACTACCACTCCTGTCATTACCGCACCCAACTAGAGCTTGCCATTTGAGCTCATGTGCGATGCTAGCGACATTGCGGTAGGAGCGGTTTGGGGAAAATGATCAACAAGATATTTCATCCGGTCTATTATGCAAGCAAAATGATGTATGACGCCCAACTCACTTATACGATGACCGAGAGAGAGTTATTACCCATTGTCTTCGCCATGGAAAAGTTCAGGTCGTACCTCATGGCTGCCAAGTAATTGTGCACACTGATCACGCGGCACTTCGTGACTTGATGACCAAAAAGAACTCTAAGTCTAGGTTGATGAGATGGGTTTTTCTTCTTCAAGAGTTTTACCTTGAAATCATTGACCGAAAAGGGAGTGAGAATCAAGGGGCGGACACCTTGTCCCACTTGGAAGAGTAGGGGAGGCCCCATGATGGCCTCAAAATTTAATGATTCGTTTCTGAATGAACAACTCCTCTCCATGTCTTTGAATAGTATGCCTTGGTTTGCCGATGTGGCTAACTTTCTTGTGACTGCCATTGTCCCGAGTGAGCTCTCTTTTAACCAAAGGAAGAATCTCAAACATGATTGCTTGGATTGTTATTGGGACGAGCCATATCTTTTCAAAATTTGCAATGATGGTGTGATCCGGAGATGTGTTCCGAAAGAGGAGAAAATGAGTATTCTTGATGCTTGCCATTCCTCGCCTTACAGTGGTCATCATGGTGGGGAGAGAACTGCTACAAAGGTTCTCAGCTGTGGATTTTATTGGCCTACCTTGTACAAAGATGCTAGTGAGCTTGTTAGGCGGTGTGATGAGTACCAAAGAGCTGGTGGAATTTCCAAGAAGGATGAAATGCCTCTCACCACTATTCTTGAGATTGATATTTTTGACGTGTGGGGCTTCGACTTCATGGGGCCATTTGTGAGTTCATGTGGGAACACTTATATTCTGGTTGTTGTTGATTATGTTTTCAAATGGGTTGAAGTTGTGGCTTTGCCCAACAATGAAGCATGGAATGTGGTGCCTTTCATAAAGAAAAATATCTTCACAAGGTTCGGCACCCCGAGGGATATCATTAATGATGGGGGTTCTCATTTTTGCAATAAGGCCTTCGACACTTTACTCTCCAAGTATGGTGTCACTCATAAGGTGTCAACCCCTTATCACCACTAGGCAAGTGATCAAGTTGAGGTCTCCAACGGGGAGATAAAGAGCATATTATCCAAGACTATCAATGCAAACCGGACTGATTGGTCAAAGAAACTTGATGATGCACTGTAGGCTTATAGAACTGCGTACATGACTCCAATTGGTATGTATCCATACCAGTTGGTACTCGGGAAAGCATTTCATCTTCCGGTTGAATAAGAGCACAAGGCCATGTGGGCGCTGAAGAAGTTAAACCTTGAATGGGATGTAGCTGCAAATATCCGAGTAGAGCAACTAAATGAACTTGATGAGTTCCGGTTTCATGCTTATTCCAGCTTGTCCTTGTATAAGGACAAGATGAAGTACTTACATGAAAAATATTTTCGGAACAAAGAATTCAAGGATGGTGACTTGGTTATTCTATTCAACTCTCGATTACAACTATTTCCGGAAAAGCTCAAGTCAAAATGGAGTGGCCCTTTTGAAGTGGTGCATGTAACTCCGTTTAATGCTCTTGATTTGAAAAACAAAAATGGTAAAATCTTTAGAATTAATGGGCACAGAATGAAGCACTACCTTGGCTAGTTTGATGACATCCATGTGCTGGCCTTGATCAATTTCAAATGATGATGGTAACATGCGTCGTGCCGCGACGTTAAGGCTCTTCTTGGGAGGCAACCCATATGTTTTTCTTTCTTTTAGTTTTCTTCTTAGATTAGGCATTATTTTGGACTAACTGGTTGTGAAGTTTGTGTAGGAATTGGTTGTGCAGTGCAGAACTTTTGACACGAAGATATGTGGCTAAGTTTAGGAAGTTCGCGGACCGCGCCCAAAATTTCGCGGTCCGCGTGAGACTTTTGCGGCTACACCTTTTTGTCCACGGAAGCGTAACTGAAAAGATCAAAATGCCAACTATATGAAGTTGTACTGTCAAATATCCTTAAGAGTTCGCGGCCGCGTTCAAATTTTGGCTGACCGCGTTGATTTTCGAGGCCGCAACCATTATTCCGCGGACCGCGCCCAGGTGCATAAAGAAGCTCTTCATGAGGTCACAAGCGCGGACCGCGATAGAATTTCACGGACGTGCTCTTCATGACATCCATCTTCTTTTCTTTTTGTTTTAATTTTTCTTTTTAGTTAGGGTTAAATACATGTCATAATCTCAAATTAATGTTTAAATAAATATGGGTAACGTTTATATGCCTAATGGGGGATAGGGTTAGTAAATTTAAATGCTAATTGAATGGATTTTTTGCACACTTAGTGAAAACCCTAGGTTAATGTGTTCATCAGTATCAGTCGCATTTGATTTCGCGGCCGCGATCAGTTTTCCGCGGTCCGCATTAGGGTATGCGGCCGCGTGTAGATGAGAGTTCGCAGTCACGGTCACTATTATGAGGTCCACGTTTGGTTCTTCGCGGCCGCGGCCGTGTTTTCGCGGACGGCGCTCTTGAACTTCAGAGAGTTTGATAATAGCTTTCGCAGTCGCGTTCACTTTTACGCGGTCCGCGATCGATCCTTCGTGGCAGCGTTCATTATTTCGCGGTCATCGTTCGATCAAGATCAGAGATTTAGTATTCTGAACCTAACCTCTTCGCAGCCATGTTCAATTTTACGCGGTCCGCGATGGGCATTCCGCGGCGGTGGCCGCGTCCACTTTTCCACGGTCTGCGGTGCCATGTTCTGAGAGCATTGTTGTTAATTTCATTTGTACTGCTTTAAGGATTAATTGAACCCTAATTGTAATTCTCTTTCACTACTTGTGTGTTGCAGAAAATGGTACGATCTCGTGGTGGAGCAGACAAACCAAAAAGGAGGGTGGAATCCTCTCGAGGTCGGGGTAAAGGCAAGCAAGCCTTACCCTTAGCAGTTCAGAAGATTATAAGAAAAAAGAAAACCATAGTGAGACCGCCGACTGACTCATCTGACATAAGTGAATATCTCCCATCCTGGGAGATTTCTGAGGGGGCATCTGCACAACCTCAGCAAGAGGCCCAATCACAACCCTACCGCCTAATCAATGAATCTACCTCCTCTTCTGAGTCATCCGATGGCTCAAAGGGAGGTAGTGAGGAATCATAGCCATCTTCCCCAAGTGCTGCAACTCCGGCCGCAACAGTTGCTCTTATCAATGTAGATGAAGAAGAAGTCCCCGATGAAGGGAAAGGCGGTGATACCCATGTGGGGGGGGGGGGGGGGGGGGGGGGGGGGTGGCCAGGTCAAGGAAGCCCGAGGTGTAGGTTCATAGGTTCGTGAGCGAGAAGGCCTACTTGAAATTCCGAAAATGGTGGCCACAAAAGTCGCTCACCCTCGAGCTACAATTTATAGAAAGAGATCTCCCCCCTCAAAATCTGAATGTGAAGAGACAATTCAAGGAAAGAAAGGGGTGGAAATACTTCACCAGCAAGTTGTCGGACGCAAATGAGTACCTAGTAAAAGGGTTCTACGCTAATGTTTCCCACATAAAAAAGGGCACCATTATGACTAAGGTACGAAACAGGAAGATTCGGTTTGATGGCAACTCATTGAACACATATGTTGGGTTTGAAGATGTGGAAGCCGTACAGTATTTAGAAAAGTAGGCCCTAGATGAAGCAGCCCGCCCTTGGCTAGCTGAGGTAATAGACATCCCAGGGACAACACCGACCTGGCTCATAGCTGGAGTCCCAATTCCCAGAAACACCCTTAGTTTTGAAGCCAAAGGGTAGTGCACATTTTTATGCAACCGACTTGATCCATCTCAGCAAGACAGTGCCATCCCACTCTCCCGGGCAATCCTTATTGCTTCCATCATGGCGGGGTACCAAATAGATGCATACATAACTCCAAATCAGTTAACTCCTTGTGGAAATCGATCCCGGCCTTATTGGGTAAAGCTGCATCGACCATCCTTATTACTCTATAGTGGTGTAGGTTTGGCACCGATCAGTAATCTACACACGTTCTTAGCTTATTTACCTTTTTAGGTACTACCAATACGTTAGATAGATAGTACGGGTACTTAACTTCCCGAATGAATCCTATTTTATGAAGTTTAGATACCCCATCCTTGATGAATGTGTGCATGACCTTGTACTGTAGTCTCCTTTTCTTCTTAACCAGATGGAACTTCGGATCAAGACTTAACTTATGAGTGGTCACCTCCAGCGGGATCCCTGTCATATCAAGATGGGGCCAAGCGAAACAAATATATATTAGTTATAATGAATTCAATGAGTTTTTTCCTGAGCTTGAGAGTTAACCATGTGCCCAAATATACCTTCCGATCGGGCAAGTGTTCGATCAATATGACTTGCTCCAGCTTTTTGACTATTGATTTAGTGGAATCGGAATCATCGGGGACGATGAATGACCTAGGGACTCTATAATCATCATCCTCGCCTGCTCCTTACTCTTTCGGTTTGGTCAGGGCCGGTATCGATAATTGCTATATAGTCTCTTGCTTCCTAGTCCTCTCCATGTTCTTTGATGTCCGAAGCGCGGGCATTGGGATCACCTCATCGACTGCAAATATTTCTTTTGCGATCGGCTGCTCTCCGTAAATTGTCTTGATTCGTCCTAGTGTGGGGAACTTTAGTGCTTGGTGCAATGTCCAGGGTACTGCCCTCGTGTTGTGAACCCAAGGCCTTCCAACTAAGGCGTTATACCTCATGTCCCCTTCGATCACGTAGAATTTGGTGTCCTGAATCATCCCGGAGGTATTTACTAGCAAAGTTATTATCCTTTGGTAGTTTCACAAGCCATGTTAAATCCGTTCAACACCCGGACCGCCGACACTATGTGATCTTGTAGCCCCAACTATTCTACGACCCTCGATCTGATAATGTTTCCCGAGCTTCCTGGATCAATCAACACACGCTTGGCTCAGGATTTGTTTATAACTTTTGACTCAATACTTATAAACAATATGTAATCACCTACTACAAACAACCAGACTCAATATGTAATCACCTACTACAAACAACTAGACTCAATAGACAACAGATGGAACTGGTTCTTCGAGTTGGTTGAAGTAGATTTTGAGTCGCACAGGATTCTTCACATGATCTGCTTGCAAAATTACTTTGGTAATTTTTCTTTCAATTCTTGTTTCTCTTCAATGTTTGTGCGTTCCCACTTCAGCAGGAATGCTTCAACACTTTATAGAATCTGTAGTTGAGAGGTTGTTGTTTAGTTCTAATGCAAATCTTCCTTGGTGGAAGAGTTTGTGTTTACTTCAACTTCATTGATCTTGATTCTGTCCTACCTGAATTCGAATACCATCTCATTATCAATTTGCAACCTTTTCGCTTAGGAGATAACCTCTTAGTTCAGAGATGATGTTTATCTCCTGCGCATGGACTCTCCTCGTGCCAACTGGTCTGTTTGACTATGTTTTCCCTGATAGACCTGGTTCAACCGTGTTGTCATTTGTCATTCTTCAAAATCATGCAGTGACTTGATTCAAATTCCCCCTTTTTGATGATGACAAACTCTGTGCTTAACCCTGTAATCTTTGAAATTTTGAAAAGCACTATCTTCCCCCTTTTGGCATAATAAAAAATTTGCAAAATGATAAACTTACTAGAATATTAACAATTACTCATGGCCATTTAGGCAACTGCAGGTGCAAAACACGAATTAATCATCAAAAGAAACTAAAACAGTGTATGCTATTTAAGAAACTGAGAAAAATTTAATAACAAAATAGCAAAATTCATTGATTGGATATGGATAAGGCACCATACAAAAAAAGAAATAAAGATAGCCACAACCATGAGCAAAAAAAACAAAAGCAGAACAGAATTAGACAATCCCAAACTGGGTCATAGAGGGGGGGTTTTTGGAGACACTGGACACCTAAGGCTGGGAAGGGGCAGAGTTTGTGTTCGTGGCTTGAAGAAGGGAGAGAATTTGTTGCAACACACCCTCATTCTTCTCATTTTCCTTAGCTAATTCAGCTTTGAGAGCATCCCCCCCAGCTTCAACCTCTATAAGGAAAGTTTTCAAACGAAGGATCTCTGCATCCCTGACCTCACCTTCCTGCACAAGCGTCCTGACCTTGCTATTAACAGGCAGTTTCCTGGATGAACCAGGTTCATCCTCAGGAATATTCACAATATAGTCACAGGACAGTAGCGTGTTCTTCCCAAAGTAGTCCTTAGCAGTTGCCATTTCAACCTTCTTCACTAGCACATTGAAGTGAGAAAGCACAACAGTTAGGATAAACCCATAAGGTATTGAATGTGCCTTGGCTCCATTCACAACCCTGTCCAAGAGCTGGATGATGAAGGCCGACCAATTTATATATTTAACCCTGTACAGGCACTCCATTAGGGTGAGATCCATGTAGCTGGAAATGTGCCTTCGCTCTTGCCTAGGCAGTAGAAATTTGTTCACAAACTCAAAAAACAGTTTGAGCTGAGGCCTCATCTCACTCTTAAACACTGACCTGGGCTCCAGTTCTTGCTCATTCTCACAGAAAGACCTTGTGATTTGAAGGGCTGAAGGCAAACCATCCAAACTAGGCCATCTTTGCCTCATGTAGTCATCATACCCCTCAGAAGGGATATGTCGTATTTCCCCAAATTCCTTTGCATCTAACAAAATCTCAACTCCCTGAACCTTTGTAGATACCCTTCCATCTTTGACTTCTGCATTGGCCATAAAGTCTACCAGCTCATTCCTAGCCAGCCTGCCCTCAAGGTGAAGGACCATGTCCTTCCACCCTTGCATATCTTAGGTATCTAGCAATAAAATCATCTCTGACTCCTCAAGGTCTCTAAACAGCTTCCCTTTCAAAATAGTACGCTTCCCAAACATTGTGAGTTTGTCAGTCTCCTCACCGTACACTTCAACTTCCTCTCCACTCCATTCAGTATCATCAACAATCTTTTCTTTCTTTGACTCAGACCTGGTCCTCTTTGCAACTATTGAGTGTGGCAAACACAGACGCCGACTTCTTGGAAGAAGCCTTTGCTTTCTTGGGCTTTGGTGTCTCAGCCTCAACTTGTGCTGGTTGTCCCTCCTGATGGACCATGTCCATCTCATCATCATCGACCCGAACTTCCCCAACAGGCTTCCTAACCTTTGCCTTACCCTTGGTAGCTTTCTTCTTCTTGCTCTCTCTCAAAACTTCTCCATTTCTTCTTCACTTTGGTTGAGAGGAATGATGAACTTGGTTCGACGGTTATGCTTTTGAAGACGAGAGGTAATGATGGATTTTTAAAGGTGTGGATATTAAATGTACAACGGGCGTAATTCTTGGTCAAGTGGAAGTTTAATCGATGTAGGAGTGTCAGTAGATTAGACGGTTATGACTCCCTAAATCTAGGCTAATAAAGATTTGATTTGACTCTTTGGAACGGGTTCAATTTGGGATAAGTACTGATAATTTGAAATGAACAAAATATAGATAGAGTCCTGCTCATGTATGACTATAATTATTTCAATAAGTGTATAGCGATGAGCACGTACCTTGTCAGTCTGATGAACCAGAAACGATGAACCAGGTTCATCGTGTTAGAGTCTTTAATTTGCCTCAATTTACAAAGATAGAAAAACGTCATTAGTAACCAGGGAATCATATTAATACATGGCAAGAGAGTATGGCATTAATGTCATGATATTGAGCAATGATTAGTCTGGTTAGTTACCTATTTTAGTGTTTCTAGCCAATTTGTTTTTTGTTTTTCATATAGGTGATCTTAATCATCCTTAATTCTAGCCTGTTTCTCTCAAAATGCTCGCTACTTAGTGCTTTAGTAACGATATCTGCAATTTGTTTGTCAGTAGCACAAAATTCGATTTAGATCATTCCCTTTTCATAGTTATCTCTTAGGAAATGGTGTCTGACATCTATGTGCTTGGTTCTCTTATGATGAACCGATTTCTTCGTCATACTAATTGCACTAGTGTTTTCACAGAAAATAGGAATGCATCCAACCTCTATACTAAAATCTATGAGTTGTTACTTGATCCATAGCAACTGAGCACAGCATGAGGCTGCAGCCACATATTCAGCCTCAGCAGTAGACAAGGCTACTGAGATTTGTTTCTTGGTGGCCCAAGACACAAGGCAAGAGCCCAAAATGTGAGCCATGCTTGAAGTAATTTTCCTGTCAACCAGGAAACCTGCATAATCAACATCAACATATCCTACAATGTCAAAATTACTACCTTTAGGATACCAAAGGCATAAATCAGTGGTGCCTTTCAAATATCTCAGAATTCTCTTCACTGCAGTTATATGGGACTCCTTTGGATTTGTCTGAAATCTAGCACACAGCCCTACACTAAACATAATATCAGGTCTGCTGGCAGTGAGATATAATAAAGACCCAATCATCCCTCTGTATAGATTTTGATCAACGGATGAACCAGGTTCATCCACATCTAATTTTGTAGTTGTGGCTATGGGAGTGTCTATTTCCTTAGAGTCTTCCATTTTAAATCTTTTGAGTAATTCTTTCACATATTTTATGTTGATGAATCATTGTTCCATTTGAGTTTTGCTTAATTTGCAAGCCTAAAAAGAAGTTTAGCTCACCCATCATACTCATCTCAAACTCACTCCCCATAAGCTTGGCAAATTCCTTACTCAATTTTTCAGAGGTTGCTCCAAATATGATATCATCCAAATATATTTGCAAAACCAGGAGATCCTTACCTTTTTCCTCTAAGAACAAGGTGCTATCATTTTACCTCGTTTGTAGTCATGTTCTAGCAGGAATTTAGATAGTCGCTCATATCATGCTCTTGGTGCTTGTTTGAGTCCATACAAGGCCTTGTCAAGTGTATACACATGGTCAGGTGTTCCCTTGCTTTCAAATCCTTGAGGCTGTTTGACAAATACTTCTTCCTTTAGATAGCCATTGAGGAAAGCACTCTTTACATGCATCTGGTGGAGAGTGAATTCCATGTGAGCAGCAAATGCTATAAGAAGTCTAATTGCCTCCAGTCTTTCCACAGGAGCAAAGGTCTCATCATAGTCAATTCCCTCCTATTGACTATATCCTTGGACAACCAGTCTGTCCTTATTTCTTGTAACAGTTCCATCTTCATCGAGTTTGTTCCTGAAGACCCACTTTGTATCAATCACTGATCTGTCTATTGGTCTGGGTACCAAGTGCCATACTTGACTTCTTTCAAATTGATTTAGCTCTTCTTGCATGGAATTTACCCAGTCAGTATCCTGTAAGGCTTCAGGAATGTTCTTTGGTTCGACCAAGGATAGAAAGGCATCAAACGCACACAGATTTTTTAAAGAGGATCTTGTTTTGATTATGAATGTCAAATCTATTATGATGTTATCAAGGGGGTGAGAGCTTCGATATGTTTGTGGTTTGAGCACCAATTGTTTACAGCTAGAAGATCCCATGGTGTCTTGTTGTTGTGGAACAGGATCGGGGCCAAGATCCAGAGTGATTTGCTATTGAGTTCCCCATGTCATGTTGCTTGGGGTAGTTGGACCTGGTCCATCACCTGTTCCATCTTCCATATTTGCTTCAGTTTGTTCACTACTTCTGACCAGTCCAAGCTCCTCATCTTCTGGTTCCTGTCTCTTAGAAAGAGTTTTAGTTTCATCACCAAAAAAAATGCACACTCTCTTCTACACACATAGTTCTTTTGTTATATACTTTATAAGCTTTTCTATGTGATGAATATCCCAAGAATACTCCCTCATCACTTCTGGGATCAAATTTACCTAGGGAATCTTTGCTATTGTTGTGCACAAAGCACTTGCATCCAAAAGCCCTAAGGTGGGATATGTTGGGCTTTCTCCCTTTAAGTAATTCATAAGGAGTTTTCTCTACCAGTGGTCTGGTCATGCATCTATTTATTATGTAGCATGCAGTGTTTATTGCTTATGACCAGAAGTTGTGGGGTAGTTTGCTAGAAAGAAGCATGGTTCTAGCCATATCTTCAAGAGTTCTGATCTTTCTTTCAATAACCCCATTTTGATGTGGGGTTCTAGGGGCAGAAAAGTTGTAATTTATGCCATGTTCAACACAGAATTCAGCAAACTTTGCATTCTCAAATTCAATACCATGATCAGATCTTATTGATGCTAGTTGATTTCCTAACTGTTTTTGAATTTTTCTAACAAATGAAGTAAAAATATCAAATGCTTCATCTTTAGATGTCAGAAATAAGGTCCAAGTGAGACTTGAGTAGTCATCAACTAACACCATTACATATTTCTTACCACCTCTGCTCAGAGTTCTCATAGGACCACATAGGTCCATATGAACCAGTTCCAACGTCCTGGTGGTACTGACAATTTTCTTGCTTTTGAATGAGGATCTTACCTGTTTCCCCCTTGCACATGCCTCGCAAACTTTTTCTTCCTTGAACTTAATGTTATGAAGCCCTACCACTAAGTCCTTGGAGACTAATTTGTTAAGCTGATTTAGACTAGCGTGACCAAGTCTTTTGTACCAAAGGAGGGGATCACTGTCCAACACACTTAAGCAAGTGAGTTCATTTTCTGATAGTGTGGACAGGTCTATGACATAGATGTTATTCACTCTTTTTCCCTGCAAAACAATCTTGTCAGTAAGCAAGTTAATCACAAAACATTTTGTGGAAGTGAATGCAACCAGGTTACCTCTGTCACACAATTGTGACACACTGATCAGGCTATATTTCAAGCCATCTATCAAGTACACATTCTCAATGGAACGTGTGTCATCCTTACCTACCTTACCAACCCCAATAATTTCACCTTTCTTTTCATTTCCAAAGGAGACATTACCTCCTTTGAGGTTTTCAAGTGAATGGAATTGTTCCTTGTTCCTAGTCATATGTTTTGACCAACCGCTGTCTAGGTACCAAATTTGGCTGCTTCCTCTCACTTGAACCTACAACAAGAAATCAGGGGTTAGTATTAGGGACCCAAACCAGTTTGGGTCCTTTTCTATAAGAGAAAGGATGAATCAAACTTTTTCTGGCCTAATTTGGTAACCAGTTTTTCTTTCGTACAAAACTTTCATTTCTTCGACTGGCCTACTCTTTCGCAGTACATTCAATTTTGTAGTGGCCAGTCTTAACATAGTGGGTGCAGATTTTATTCTCAGGAAGAGTGGGATACTTGCTTTTGGGATCCCATTTGGGCATTTGACTCCCAAAGCCAAGTCCTCTTCTGTTGCTACTATGATTTTCTTGAAGCCATGTCAAGGCATCAGAAGATTTATTCCATTTGCAAGTTCGATCTAATTCATGTTTGACTTTACCAAGTTATTCTTTTATTGCTCTTATCTGTTCAACCTTGGTGTATATCTTATCCTTTAGTTTTCTCACATTTTCTTCTAACATGATATGAGAATGATCAACAGTCTTTTTACTAGTTCCTAGCTTTAATTTTAAATTTTCAGATTTTAGCTCTAGGATTTTAGTTTCAAGTGGATGAACCTGGTTCTTCAAGGCAGTGTTTTCCTTTTCAGATTCACTTACTCTGATTTCCAGGTTCATGCATTTTGCTTTTAACATTACACACTCTTTAGAGAGTTCTTCTTTCTCTTTGTTTGTTTCCTCGGAATCATCCATATCAAGTAGCAACTCAGAGAGTTTTTCTTTAGATAGGAACTTTATCTTGTTTTTGATATGGGATATACATACCTCTGGTTCATCATATGATTCCTCATCAGATTCGCCAATTTCCATGAGCGTCTGTTCTTCATTTTCACCATCTTCTGACTCTTCATCTAAGCTTTCCCCCCAAGCAGCAACCATAGCTTTTGTTGTGGTTTTCTTGGGATGGACCAGTTCCTTCTTCCTATTCCTTCGTTCAGATCTCTCCCTTTTCCATTCTACTTCCCACTGAGGACAGTTCTTGATATGGTGATCAGTCTTTCCACATTTGTAGCATCCTTCGTTGGTTGGCCTTTCTGGAGCTTTGGATTTGTTGTAGTTTCCACCTTTTGAGATGTCCTTTTTCCTTATGAGGAAGTTTCTGAATTCCTTAGTGATCATGGCCATCTCATCTTCCTTCAGATCTGCTCCCTTAGTGATTCTCAGTGCTAGAGTCCTTTCCTTCTTTGGAGCATCCATTTTCATTGCCTGCCTTCTAAATTCATAGGCAGTGAGGTTTCCAATTATCTCATCCAATCTAAGAGTTGCCATATATTTTGATTCCTAGATAGCAGTGATTTTGCTTTCCTAGGAAATTGATAAGACCACTGTCAGGATCGTCTCCACCTTGTCCTCTTCAAGAATGACTCTACCAAGAGACTTGAGTTCATTTGTCAGAGCTGTGAACCTCATGTACATCTCTTGGATTGTCTCTCATTCTTTCATAGTGAAGTTTTCATACTGAGAGTATAGTAGAGTACCTCTTGATATTTTCACTTGAGGTGTTCCTTCATGGGCTACTTGCAAGGTATCCCAAATTTCTTTGGCAGTGGTGCAGCTTTGAATCCTACTATACTCGTCTGGACTAGCCACTTTTTGGCCTTATCATTTTTCTCCCATTTCTTCAGATCCTCAGCAGTGCAGTCAGCTCTAGTTTTTGGCGCATCTACTCTTTCAGCAATCTTCTTCATAGTGGCTAAAGGACCATCGGTGACTATGTCCCAGAGTTCATAGTCTTCTCCAATCAAGTGATCTTTCATCGTTTTCTTCCACCAGGAGTAATACTGTCCATTAAAGAGTAGTGGCCTTGCAGTCTATTGACCCTCCCAGTTTCCAGGTGGTGCACTCATTTTGATCTTTTCCAAGGTGTTAGCCTTTTTCAAGGATAACCTGCTCTGATACCAATTGATGTTTTATACGTCAATACCACACAAGAAGGGGGGTGATTTTTGTGGTGTCTAATTTTTGAGTGCAGTCTCTACAGAAAAACCTGGTTCTTCTTGGTGTTCCAACTTCTACAGTTTGCGGAAAAGTAATTGTAGAAATAAAATAACACAACAATTTTACGTGGAAAACACCTGGCTCAAAAGGTGAAAAAACCATGACCTACTTCCCAGTAGGATTTTCACAAACTCTTCACTATGTCAATGAGCCAAACAACATTTACAAAATAAACTCTTTTGTAAACCTAAGGACTAACTCTAATCCCTTTGTGGCAAACTAGCTTCTAGCTAATTGCGACAAACTTCAAGTTAACTCTAACTTGAACATGGTGTACCTATTACAATTGCTTCTAGATAAAGATACAATATGTAATCACCTACTACAAACAACTAGACTCAATAGACAACAGATGGAACTGGTTCTTCAAGCTGGTTCAAGTAGCTTTTGAGTCACGCAGGATTCTTCACATTAACTGCTTGCAAAATTGTTTTGGTAATTTTGCTTTCAATTCTTGTTTCTCTTTAGTGTTTGTGCGTTCCCACTTCAGCAGGAATGCTTCAACACTTTATAGAATCTGTAGTTGAGATGTTGTTGGTTAGTTCTAATGCAACTCTTCCTTGGTGGAAGAGTTTGTGTTTATCTCAACTTAGTTGATCTTGATTTTGTCCTACCTGAATTCGAATTCCATCTCCTTATCAATTTGCAACATTTTCACTTAGGAGATAAACTCTTAGTTCAGAGATGATGTTTATCTCCTACGCATGGACTCTTCTCGTGCCAACTGGTCTGTTTAACTATGTTTGCCCTGATGGAGCTGGTTCAACCGTTTTTTCATTTGTCATTCTTCAAAACCATGCAGTGACTTGATTCAACAAGTACACAATTACCAGTGCATCATATGAGGTTGCACAATGCCTTTGGCATCCTCATCACTGAACGAAATGGTTCCCTCCGGGATATAATCTCGGGTGCACTTCTCCCTCGTGATGGATACTTTTGTGCGCTTTATCATGGGCCCTTGAGGAACATCGACCCCTCTAATGATTATGTTATTGACGTGTTGAGGCTCTTGTTGGCCGGCCTGTTTGTTGGATTCCCTATTCCTGAAGTGGTTTTTTGCTCGATCACCTAGGAATTCCCCGAGATGCCCGCTATTAAACAACAGTGCAACTTCTTCCCTTAGTTTTCAGCAGTCCTCGTACCTTTGGCTATGAGTGTCATGACACTTACACGTTAGGTTAGGGTCTCTCTAGGTAGGCTCGAATTGCAATGGTTGAGGCCAATTTGCCTCCTTGTTGTGTCCAATAGCCGATACGAAGCTTGCTACGTCAACACTAAAGTTATACTCTAACAATATTAGGGCTTCCCCTCCCCCCGAGTGGCCTGTCAAAACAACTTTTGCTATCAGGCCTCGGTTATTGGGCCATTGATCGCTTCTCTTTTTGTTTCCCCTTCGACTTGCCTTGGATTGTTGATACCCATCTTGGACCGACCTTGATTCATGATCGACGATTCTCTTAGGCATGTCATCGATTCTGATAGGATAAACGGACCCGGAAAGGGCTCTTAGTTGATCATCTTCAACTTTGCTTTTTGACTGGTACATGTTGTGGATGTCGACCCAAGTTACTGCTAGGTATTTTACCAAGTTTTGCTTCAGCTGCTGTGAAGCCAAGGAGCTTCAGAGGTTGATTCCCTGAGTAAATACGTGAACGACCCAACCGTCCGCAATCAGAGGTAGGTCCATCCGTTCCATTTGAAACCCCGACATGAATTCCCTGAGCATCTCGTTGTCCCTTTGCTTAACCTTGAAAAGATCGGACTTTTTGGTCTCGATTTTGATGGCCCCGACATGAGCCTTCACAAAAGAATCTGCGAGCATAGCAAATGAATCAATGGAATTTGGAAGCAAGTTGTGGTACCATATATCTCTCATTTTGACAGAGTTTCCCCAAACTTCTTTAATAACAGTGACTCGATTTCGTCATCTTCCAAGTCGTTGATTTTCATGGCGCATGTATAGGAGGTCACATTCTCATTTGGATTTGTGGTTCCTTTATATTTTGGAATATCTAGCATACAAAACCTCTTCGGGATTGCTTTCGGTGCCGAGCTTGGAGGGAAAAGCTTTTGGACAAATTTCTTGGAGTCTGGCCCCTTCAATATTGGAGGCGCTCCTGGGTTGTGATCAACCCAGTAATTATATGTCTCTACGTTCTTATCGTTTTCCTCTAGCATTTTCATTACTTCAGGGATGACACCGGACTCAGCTTCGCCCGACCTTTCTGTGATCTGCTCATTTCTTCGGGTGTTTTCTCGGGGTGGTTCCGCCAAGGGGTGGGCATCGGTCGGTTCGGTTCGGTTATGAATATTATCATTTATTGGTTTACAAATATGATAAACCGATAACCAAAGCAATAAGATATTAGTTATGGGTTATAGATTAATCGGTTATCGATCATTATCAGTTTACTCGATAAGATAACTCAATCTAGAGTTAAGCAAAAAAGAGAAGACAATCCACTCGAGTTAAGCAAAAAAGAGAAGAATTCACATATAGTATACTACCCAATCCCTAGCCACAACTAATATTTGAAGCATGTTTCATTTTTTCAAATTCATGACATGTGCAATCTCAAAATTGATACTACAACTCCACAAGCATTCCATCTCCAATTCACTTGAAATATTAGTTAACAGGAACATAAATTACAACTTCTTGATTTTCTACCAAACCATAATCAAGAGATAAATGTCCTTTTCCAGAGTTCAATTATAGCAAGAGCAACAAGAGTACTAGTAATTCAACAGTTGTCCAAACACAACTGAAATAGTGTTAATTCTTCAACAACAGTTGTCCAAATACATTAATAACAATACAAAGTAGTAGCAATTTCACATTAAAATTAATAAGTACAAACGTAGTACTATAAAACACGAGCACAAAATAAAGAATCGAAAATAATCAAAAATCCTATATTTTTATTATCGAACTCTACTGTAAAACTCAAAAGACAGGAACAAAATTTGTTCTTAACAAAGAAGTAATTTTGGAATACAAACTTATGCTAAGATTCTAAGAGTGTGGTTGTACTTTGAATTTTGAAGAACTGTTCAAGAATTGAATTAGAGTCTATAGAGTGAACTAGAAATTCAATCTTGAATGCGGCTGGGAAAATTGGGAGAAAAGGAGAGAATGAAGCCCTAGATGTAATCTACTTAAGGGTAAAATCCTAATTCTATTAAATCTTATTGGGTTATCGGTTAACCCGTTAAGAAATTGAGAAATTGTGACCCGAACTGATAACCCAATAGTGAAAAAATACAAAATCGTTAACCCAATAACCCGATATCGATACACCAATAAGCTTTTTTCGGTTCGAGCTATCGGTTATACCCGATATATGCCCATCCCTAGTTCGGGATCAACTCTGCCAGGGGTGCGGCTTTGGTTTTGCAGTTGCGCTATCGCCGTCTGCAGAGCCTGCAGCATTTCTAATATCAGTCATAGACTAAACCCTTCTTATTCGCCTTCCGGTGCTCCTTGAACCGTTGGTCGGGCTCCTCCGCGAACGTTGTTTTCGGGGTCGGTAGGAAGGTTGGCGTCGATGGTCACATGCTAGTTAACATCGACTGGTTCTACGACTGGGACATTGTTGGGATCAGCAGAGGGCATCTCATTGCTAGGCACCAGATTGTTGTTTTCGCCATGATGGCCAAACCCATCCTCAACATTCAAGTGAGCAGACTGAGAATTTGATATTTTTTAAGCTGGCCTGAAATTGAGACCTTAAAGAACAAGTGTAAAATAGAGTGTGTTATGGAGATTTGTATCAAAACCACCACTATTATCCTTAGTCTCACTGTGGGCGCCAAACTATCTACCCTTAAAATGGATAACGATTAAATTTGTACGCGGTTTTAAAGATATGTGAATTGATTCAATACAGGTAATTGAGGATGTTAGATAAATGAATGAAAGATAAAACGAATAATCGAACTAGTTGTAATGTTATGGCCCAACTGGAACATGGGTTGGACAATAGTTTTGCGCTCGATCGGACCCTCGGTTCAGAGCCAATAGAGGATGAACAACGAACAGTAAAGCAACCCGGTGGCGACCATTCCGCTCGGACCCAAATACGAGGCATTCTGGCTTTGATTCCGACCCCATATAATCGCGCCTTCGCTTCTTTTGACCCTGTATAGGTTAGCCCAGTTTTACCCATACACAATAAGCACTTTCTTTTACATAATTATTCATGAGTAGTGAAACTAGTTACTGGAAAAATAAGACGACAACGTGTTATACCATGTTAAATTAGATTGGTATTGTAAATAATTTAGTCAAATGTATACAAGTTTTGTTAGTGATTAAAGATGCAACTTGCAGGAAGGCCAGTAGGCCATTATAAGACGCAGTACCGGACATCATTTAGAGCCCGTGAAACAATCATTAAACCTATACCGTAAACATTAACACTGGCTAAATCCTAGTCCATGATGTAAATAATTATGACAAAAAAAAAAAAAAAAAACTTGTTTGTTCATATTCCACAACAACCAATGAGCAGATATGTTGGACTTCTCATCTTATACTTATTACAAATGATGTAAAAATATTTATATTATCTGCTTTTGTTGTTGAACCACCAATTATCACCTTGACTAGAAATTACAATATTTAGTTGAGAAGGAAATTTATATTGATGTGGGTCTAGCCCACCATCCGTCACTTTTGCACCTAGGTGACTGACTATATTTCTAAGTATTTCTGGTTGAATCAAAACAGTGTAAGTCACTAGGATTTCAATCTAATAATTACCCGCAGGATCCCATGTTACTGAAAATCTATTCGATAGAAGCTTAACTCTCTAATATTTGAAACAAATTAAAAACAGTGGAATGATAAAGGACAAAATATCCTCAATACATGTTCTGTTGTGTTCAATCAGTATTTCTAATCTTTTTTATTATGAGTTTGTCAGCATCTAGACTAATTTAATGGAATATCATTTGCAACCTCCCACTAGCGGAGGCGTATCTAAAGAAGAGAGGCGGACTTATGCTATATCGAGAGGGGTCACCGACACTCGTAAAGTTTGGTAAAAAATCCATGTATACATGTATGTCTTTTGTAAAAAGTGATATATTAGTAGTGAACATCCTATATATAAAATAGATTTTGGTTGAATCTAAAAGTGCACCATAACTTTCAAATTTTGGGTCCGCATAAGCTAGACAGGGTACCTGGGGTCACGTGAGCCTATGTTCCCCTCCCTAGAACATGTATAATATAGAAATATTATATATATATCTTTTAAAGTATTTAAATATATATGTGTACACCCAAACTCAAAATCATATGATGTGATGATTATAGGTTCACCTCTTTAAGTGAGACTGAAAGTTCAAATCTTATCTCTATCTTATTTTTCTTTCCCTTCTTTTTCTAGATTTGGCACATCCACATACGATAGGCATGTCTAGTGTCACTTCTTGCGTATTAGTTAAGTACTCCTTCGTTTTCTTCTTTTTTTTTTTTTTGGTTTATTCTTTCAAAATTTCCAAGTCTGGACTTTAATTTCAAAAGTATAAGAGTGCAACAATAAGAACAAAATATTGAACTAGTAAAATTTATATTTTTGATCCTTCTCTTCATAATAGTGCACTAATCTTTTTTAATTCTTTGATCTGCCTCTGTCCACCAGCATAGGTATTGAAAACTCTATTCACCAAAACTTGGACGAATGGGAAAAAAAATTATATATAATATTTTTGCCTCCGCTGAAATTTGAACATGAGGTCTCTCATTCACATTGACAATTAGATTAAACCTAGAATACAATATCTGTAATTCTTATGAACAGTATTGTGATGACCCAAAAGGTCATCCCGTATATTTCTAGTAAATTCTGTGTTTCGAGGTCATGAAAGCCTCCTTCTATCTCACCTCGATTTACGTGCACAGCCCGAACGTGTAGCCGGGAAGCCTTTATGTGAAAAACTGAGGAAAAAAATAATTTTGTGTTGAAATTTGCATTGAGTTGACTTTGGTCAATATTTTTGGTAAACGGACCTGAACTCGTGATTTGACGGTCCCTGAGGGTCCGTAGGAAAATATGGGATTTGGGCGTATGCCCGGAATTGAATTTCGAGGTCCAAAGTCCGAGAAATGAATTATTAAAAGAAATTATTTTATGAAAATATAAGAGATTTTTGAAAGTGTAATTATATGTGAAATCTAAGATATCGGGCCCGTATCTTAGTTTCGGAGTCCGTTACAGGTTCGATATAATATTTGTGTTATATCTGTAAAGTTTGGTAAGAAACAGAATTCATTTGACGTGATTCGAACCATGAATGAAAAATTTTAAAGTTTTAGAAGTTTTGGAAAATTTTATTGAATTTGGGCTTAGATTCGTTGTTTATGATGTTATTTTAGCGATTTGATTACACGAATAAGTTCGTAGGATATTGTTGAGGTTGTGTGCATATTTGGTTTGGAGCCCCGAGGGCTCGAGTGAGTTTCGGGTCGGCGTCGGGTGTTTAAACCTAGCAAAAATCTGGTGTTTGGGTATTTTCTGATGTCTGGTGTCATGCACTATGCGATCGCATAGGGTCCTTTGCGATCGCATAGCACAGTTTTAGGAGGGGGAGGGTCTGCAGCACTATGCAATCGCATAGCATAAGCTGCGACCGCATAGAGAAATAAGAAGGTTGGGGGGCTGGGTAGGCTTAGACTGTGCGATCATATTTGCACAGTCGCGATCGCGGAGCTTTGGAGTCAGTCAACTATGCGATCGCATTTCCTCTCTCGTGATCGCATAGGTCTAAATCAGCCTAGTTGTTTTTTTAGTCAAAAAACAGAATACATTACGGGATTTCACCCCATTTTCATAACTCCTTCTTCTTCACTTCACTTTGGGCGATTCTTGGGAGGAATCTTCACCATAACTTCATAGGTAAGTAATCTTTCACTCATTCTCTCCATTTTTATCAACACCCATTAGATTTAGGCCTAAAACATGAGATTAAGGGTAGAAAATTAGGGATTTGGGTAGAGTTAGGGCTTTTTGATTAATTAGGAATTAGACCTCATTTTGGGGTGGGATTTCAAAACAAATTATATATTCGAGCTTGTGGGGGAAATGGTGATCGGGTTTTGGTCCGAACCTCGTGTTGACTAAGCGGGCCCGGGGTCGATTTTTGGATTTTTGGGAAGAATGCTAGAAAGTCTATAATTAAGCATTGGAATTGAATTGTTTAGCATTTATTGATATTATTGAGTCAATTATGTCTAGATACAATTGATTTGGAGTCGAGTTCGAAAGAAAAAGTGGTGCTTGAGGCTTGATTTTGATCGTGGAAGTCGAGGTAAGTGTTTGGCCAAACCTTAACTTGAGGGAATAGGTGTTGAGTCTTATTTGCTAAGTGATTATTCCATGTCCAACGTTAGGTGAGGTGACGAGTACCTATATGTTGTTGTCAAGCATGCCAGTGAGTCGGATAGTAGGAATTACGTGATTTTCATTGAGATTTACTGTGTTATGGATTTAATATCAATTGGTAGTTATTCATTTGATGGAAATTATTGGTTGTGAATACTGTTGGGTATTGGTTCGGTTGAAGAATATTTTGATAAGTTATACACTTGTGTAAGATTGGTTATACTTGTGTCCCTTACCGGAACGGTATTATTTCTGTTGATCGTTCCCTTGCCGGGATGTTGTGATTTATGGTTCTTGTTGTTGATTTTTCCTTGCCAAACTGTTGTTTATGATATTTTAGCACGAGGGGACATACTGTGTCGTGTTTATGATATTGTAGCATGAGAGGACATTCCGTGCCATGTTTATGATATTTTAGCACGAGGGGACATCCCGTGCCATGTTTATGATATTTTAGCACGAGGGGACATTATGTGCCATGTTTATGATACTTTAGCTCAAGGGGACATTCCGTGCCATGTTTATGATATTGTAGCACGATGGGACATTCCGTGCCATGTTTATGATATATTAGCACGATGGGACATTTCGTGCCATATTATGATATTGTAGCACGAGGGGTCATGTCGTGATGTTTTTATTTACTTATTCTGAGGATGAGAGTAAAAGGACGAAGGATGGTGTCGTGCACATGTTTGTTCTGTGTTGTTAATTCCTGTTGTTATTTTGATATTTAAACTGTTGCCTTGTTCCGTTATTTCAGTAATTGCTACCTCTTTTCCCCAGCATGTTTTCCCTCGTTTTTGTACTTAACTGTTTACTTCTTGTTGTTATTTCTTTTATATATTATTAAATTGCACAGGTGATATTATTTGTCGTGTCCTAGCCTCGTCACTACTTCGCCGAGGTTAGGCTCGGCACTTACTCAGTACATGGGATTGGTTGTACTGATACTACACCTGCACAAAATTTTGTTGTGAAGATCCCGGTACAGGACCCAGTGGATATTTAGCTAGACGGCTTCCTTCGGTCCATTCGGAGACACTGAGGTAGTCCTGCAGGCGTCCGCAGGCCTTGCCATTCCCTTCCACTTCTTCATTTCTGTTATAGTATTTCAAAACAAATGTAGTATTTCTTTCAGACGCTTTTTATGTATTAATCTTAGATAGTCCGTGACATTGTGACTCCAAAGATCTGGGTTGGTTATTTTGAGAATTCGTAAAATTTGTGGATTTAGTTATGTATTTCTTTTATCCGTTTTGATCTTGAGCTTTTTCATTATTGAAAAAGTCGTGTTTCACTTGTTCTCACTTAATAATGACGGTTTTTAATAAATTTTACTAATTACGTTGGCTTGCCTAGCGGGTTCAACGTTAGGCGCCATCACGGTAACGACAGTGGGAATTTCGGGTCGTGACAAGTTGGTATCAGAGCACTAGGTTTCTTAGGTCTCACAATTCACTGACAAGCTTAGTAGAGTTTGAGGGATCGGTACGGAGACGTCTGTACTTATCTCTCAGAGGCTATAAAGTTAGGAACAATTTCACTTCTATTCTACTCTATATTGTGAATTTATTCTATCACTAATGATTGAACTCGTCTATTCTTGTCCTCTCGCAAATCTCGACAACATGCAATGCGTCTACAACTGGACAAGAAATGGAGCCCCCATGAAAACTACGATCAGGGGAAGAGACAGAAGCAGAGCTTAGTTAAGAGCTCGAACATCAACGACACCTATTGTAAAGCCTCAAATAGATCTAGACGCAGAGGCTCTAGCTCGATCGGTACATGTTGGACTAAGTTCAGATTTCAGAAGGATTTATAGCTACTCCAGTGTTTCAGGATGCACTAGTTCGTTTATTGAGGTTGAACAAGTTTACCAAACTATTCCCACTCCATTTAAGTGGTACATCTTTGGAGGACCCACATAATTTTCTTGACCGCTGCTGTGAAGTATTGTAGAACATGGGAATAAATTGAAAGCAACGAAGTTGATTTATATGAGTTGTGAAGTTTAACATTGTGGATTATCAGACGTTGTGACCTACGACTTCGTGCCAAGTGGGGAAGTCCACTGTCGAGGAATAGATTGCGGGGTCATGTGTTATATCGGATTTGGTCTGGAATGTATAAGGCCTGGGATTTTGCAAGAGATAAAGTTGGGACTTGCGGTGTGTCTACCTCCTTAATAACCCTATGCCTCAGTACCAAAGAGGTTATATAACCAATTTTAAATCCACAAAAGGTCTACTCAGCGTGGAAGTCACGGTTGCGGATTTTGGGGTGCTCCAAAAGGAGTACAGTGGTTGACAAGATTCTAGACTATGTGGTTCGTGCCAAGATTTATCTGTATAGAGCTCTACTTGTGTGATAATTTTTCATCAATAGGGGTAAGAGTTACCCCAAGGAATAATGAAGAGTATGTGAATAAATGGAGTAGCTCAGCGATGTGAGTCAACATAGTAAAAGAAGAAATTGGCCGCCGGTGTTTGTGGCAAGCCTATGAAGAAGACGACCAGCCATTGCAACATCAACTACTTGACTCAGTTCTCATAAATGCTTTTGAAAGAGTTTGTTTCTCGGACTCTCCATAATGTTTGGCGCATAGGGTTTGAACGATTGCGTCAGGTCACCATGACGGTGTTAGGATATGCCATCAGGTTTGATAAGTTAGCCCGTCATACTCCTACTTCGATTCATATAGCCAGAGGTCGAGTCCCCAGACTCATTGAAGGACTCGATTATGATTGGAAAAAAAAATATTTTACGACTCAGGGCGAGTTGATACTTCATTTCGGCTAGTGGTAGAAATTGCTTAGATGTTAGAATGTGTCTGGGATGAGGAAACGAGGGAGCTAAGGAGACTAAGAGGTCTCGAGGTTCTAAAAGATTAAGTGGATTCTACTTTGCAATAAAAAATTATTGTGGGAGGGGCTCGGGCAACCGACCAGCCCAGTCCATATATCTGATTACTCGTGGTGCTTCAATGAGTTCTTTTAATGCACCACCGCTACGAGATTCCTCCAACAGTTATTCCAGTTATTTGGTATAAACTCGGTATGAGCAGCTGAATTATTTCATCAGAGCACTCAGGCTACGTGCCTCATTTCAGTTACTACTCCACTTACATGACCAGCTAGAGCAGGCGTCAGAATGTTAGAGAAGGAGGTCAGACTCCTAGAGGTGGAGACCCAGCCCGTCGATATATTTTCTATTGTATGACTGAGGTCGTTACATCAGATGGTACTATTACAAGAACAATCTCTAGTTATTATAAATTGATAATATCTTTAACTTGATTCGGTTTTGAGTATCGAGGAAAGTCCTCCTATTATGCTCCACGTATGAGTGAGCTTCATAAATCTTAAATCTACTTATGTGAAAACTCCTATTGGGGGATAGCTTCATCTATAATTATGTGATGTGATTTTTGTTTAATGGAAAATATTTAAAAGAAGAAAATAAAATGTTTTGATTGGCATGATATGCATATTACTTGTGATTCAGAATTAAGGACGAGATCCTTTCATTTTAATATTATTCGAGAGGTTTATGTCGGGCTACGAGCCGCGGTGGAAGTTATATAAGGATGAGATCCTGGTGATGAAAATTCTTGAGTTTAAATTTTCCTTTGTGAAATTAAAATTTTTACTATAGTACTAGTAGGGAGTAATGCATGTTAGGTTTATTTGTATAAAATTAAAACTTGTATAATATTTTATGTGCATAATTTTCCGAATATGTGTTATATTATTGAGCTTTAACCTACGAGGTAGGTGGCCGCCGTGTGGCGTTAAACGAGACACACTAATAATTGCGAGGTCTTCAAGCATCGTATCTCGTTATCAGTATTGTGGAGGTTTGGTAGGAGATTATTGTTAACGTGAAGCTATTTGATAATTCTGTAATTGGCTATGAACAACTATTAAGAACATAGAGGCAGTCAAGAACTGGCCTAGACCCATTTCAGCCACGAAGATAAGGAGTTTCTTGGGTTTGGCGGGTTACTACCGTTGTTTTGTGGATGGGCTTTTCATCTATTGCAGCCCTGATGACCAGGTTTACTCAGAATGGTGCCCAGTCCAGGTGGTCAGATGAGTGTGAGGCGAGCTTTCAGAAGCTCAAGACACCCTTGACCACGACACCGGTGTTAGTTTTGCCCACAGGTTCAAGGCCATATACAGTGTATTATGATGCTTCACGGTTTGGACTTGGTGCAGTGTTGATGCAAGATGGCAAGGTTATAACTTATGCTTCACGTCAGTTGAAGGTTCATGAGAAGAACTATCTAGTTCATGATTTATAATTAGCAGCCATTGTCTATGCGCTGAAGATTTGGAGGCATTATCTGTACGGGGTGTCATGTGAGGTGTTCTCAGATCATAAGAGTTTGCAATGTCTGTTCAAGAAGAAAGAGTTGAAGATGAGGCGGAGAAGATGGTTGGAGCTGTTAAAAGACTACGACATCACCATCTTATATCATCCAGGAAGGCCAATGTGGTGGACGATGCTTTGAGCCGGAAGTTGTCAGCATGGGTAGTCTTGCTTATATTCCGGCCGGGGAGCGACCGCTTGCTTTAGATGTTTAGGCTTTAGCCAATTGATTCATGAGATTGGATGTTTCTAAGACTGGCAGTGTTTTGGCTTATATTGTGGCCCGTTCTTCATTGTTTGATCGTATTCGGGACATGCAGTACGATGATCGTCATTTATGTGTCCTTAGGGATACGGTTCGGCACGGAGGTGCCATGAAGATTATTGTTGATGATGATGGAGTCTTGAGGATGCAGGTTCGTATTTGTGTGTCTGATGTTAATGGGCTTTGTGAGTTGATATTGCAGGAAGCCCATAGTTCCCGGTATTCCATTCCTCCGGGCGCTGCAAAGATGTCCTAGGATTTGCGGCAGCATTATTGGTGGCGGAGAATGATGAAAGATATTGTGGCATATGTAGCTCGGTGCTTGAACTGTTAGCGGGTTAAGTACGAGCACCAGAGACCCGGTGGTTTGATGCAGCAGATTGAGATTCCCGGATGGAGGGGGAGCGTATCGCCATGGATTTCGTAGTTGGACTCCCACGGACTCAGAGGATGTTCGATGCGGTATGGGTCATTGTGGATAGGCTGACCAAGTCAGCACACTTCATTCACGTATCAGTTTAGTATTCTTCGAAGAGGTTGGCAAAGATCTACATCAGGGAGATTGTTCGCCTGCATGGTGTGCCCGTGTCCATTATTACTGACCGAGGTACTCAATTTACCTCCCATTTATGAAGAGTATTTCAGCGTGAGTTGGGCACACGGGTTGAATTGAGCACAGCGTTTCATCCTCAGACGGACGGACAATCCGAGAGTACTATTCAGATCTTGGAGGATATGTTTCGAGCATATGTCATTGACTTAGGAGGTTTGTGGGATCAGTTTTTTCCTTTAGCTGAGTTTGCCTACAACAACAGCTATCAGTCAAGCATTTAGATGGCTCTTTATGAGGCGTTGTATGGTAGGCGGTGTCGGTCGCCAGTTGGGTGGTTCGAGCCGGGGGAGGCTAGGTTGTTGGGTCCGGAGTTAGTACATGATGCCTTGAGACAAGGTGAAGATCATTCAGGATAGACTTTGTACAGCTCAGTCCAGGCAGAAGGGTTATGCAGACCGCAGAGTTTGTGATTTGGCATTCATGGTAGGAGATCGGGTATTGCTTCGAGTGTCACCCATAAAAGACGTGATGAGGTTCGGAAAGAAGGGCAAGTTGAGCCCTAGGTACATTGGTCCCTTTGAGATTCTTGAGAAGGTAAGAGAGGTGGCCTACAGACTTGCTTTGCCACCGAGTTTATCAGTCGTGCATCCGGTGTTTCATGTATCTATGGTTCGGAAGTACCTTGTCGATCCCTCTCATGTTCTAGACTTCAGCAGTGTCCAGTTGGACAAGGATTTGACTTATGAGGAGGAGTCGGTAGCCATATTAGCCTGGCAGGTTCGTCAGTTGAAATCGGAGAGTTATCCTTCGGTCCGTGTTCAGTGAAGAGGTCACCCTGTCGAGGCAGCTACTTGGGAGTCCAAGTCCGATATGTGGAGTCGAAATCCCCATCTTTTCACAGATTCAGGTACTTTCTATGTCTGTTCGAGGACAAACGTTTGTTTTAGAGGTGGAGATTGTGATGACCCAAAAGGTCATCCCGTATTTCTAGTAAATTATGTGTTTCGAGGTCATAAAAGCCTCTTTCTGTCTCACCTCGATTTGCGTGCATAGCCCGAGCATGTAGCCGGGAAGCCTTTATGTGAAAACCTGAGGAAAAAGATATTTTTGTGTTGAAATTTGCATTGAGTTGACTTTGGTCAACATTTTTGGTAAACGAACTCGGACCCATGATTTGAAGGTCCCGGAGGGTCCATAGGAAAATATGGGACTTCGGCGTATGCCCGGAATAGAATTCCGAGGTCCCAAGTCCGAGAAATGAATTATTAAAAGAAATTATTTTATGAAAATATAAGAGATTTTTGAAAGTGTAATTATATGTGAAATCTGTGGTATCGGGCTCGTATCTTGGTTTCGGAGTCCGTTACAGGTCCAATATAATATTTTTGTTATATCTGTAAAGTTTGGTAAGAAACGAAATTCATTTGACGTGATTCTGACCATGAATGCAAATTTTGAAGTTTTGGAAAATTTCATTGAATTTGGGCTTAGATTCGTTGTTTATGATGTTATTTTAGTGATTTGATTACACAAATAAGTTCGTAGGATGTTTTTGAGGTTGTGTGCATATTTGGTTTGGAGCCCCGAGGGCTCGGGTGAGTTTCGGGTAGGCGTCGCATGTTTAAACTTAGCAAATATCTGGTGTTTGAGCATTTTCCGATGTCTGGTGTCATGCACTAGGGTCCTTCGCGATCGCATAGCACAGTTTTAGGAGGGGGGGTCTGTAGCACTATGCGATCACATAGCATACTGCGACCGCATAGAGAAATATGAAGGTTGGGGGGCTGGGTAGGATTACACTGTGCAATCGCATTTGCACAGTCGCGATCGCGGAGCTTTGGAGTCAGTCAACTATGCGATCGCATTTCCTCCCTCGCGATCGCATAGGTCAAAATCTGCCCAGTTATTATTTTAGTCAAAAATAGAATACATTACGGGATTTCACCCCATTTTCATAACTCCTTCTTCTTCACTTCACTTTGGGAGATTCTTGGGAGGAATCTTCACCATAACTTCATAGGTAAGTAATCTTTCACTCATTCTCTTCCATTTTTATCAACACTCATTAGATTTCTAGGCCTAAAACATAAGATTAAGGGTAGAAAATTAAGGATTTTGGTAGAGTTAGGGCTTTTTGATTAAATGGGAATTAGACCTCATTTTGGGGTCGGATTTCAAAAACTAATATATATTCGGGCTCATGGGGGAATTGGTGATCGGGTTTTGGTCCGAACCTCGTGTTTTGACCAACCGGGCCCAAGGTCGATTTTTGGATTTTTGGGAAGAATGCTAGAAAGTCTATAATTAAGCATTGGAGTTGAATTGTTTAGCATTTATTGATGTTATTGAGTCAATTATGTCTAGATACAATTGATTTGGAGTCGAGTTTGAAAGGAAAAGCGATGCTTGAGGCTTGATTTTGATCGTGGAAGTCGAGGTAAGTTTTTGGTCTAACCTTAGCTTGAGGGAATAGGTGTTGAGTCTTATTTGCTAAGTGATTATTCCATGTCCAACGTATAGGTGAGGTGACGAGTACCTATATGTTGTTGTCAAGCATGCCCATGAGTCGATAGTAGGAATTACGTGATTTTCATTGAGATTTACTGTGTTATGGATTTAATATCAATTGGTAGTTATTCATTTGATGGAAATTCTTAGTTGTGAATACTTTTGGGTATTGGTTCACTTGAAGAATATTTTGATAAGTTATACACTTGTGTAAGATTGGTTATAGATGTGTCCCTTGCCGGGATGGTATTATTTCGGTTGATTGTTCCATTGCCGGGATGTTGTGATTAATGGTTCTTGTTGTTGATTTTTCCTTTCCAAACTGTTGTTTATGATATTTTAGCAGAAGGGGACATTCTGTGCCGTGTTTATGATATTTTAGCACGAGAGGACATTTTGTGCCATGTTTATGATATTTTAGCACGAGGGGACATTATGTGCCATGTTTATGATATTTTAGCACGAGGGGACATTATGTGCCATGTTTATGATATTTTAGCACGAGGGGACATTCCGTGCCATGTTTATGATATTTTAGCACGAGGGGACATTCCGTGCCACGTTTATGATATTTTAGCACGAGGGGACACTGTACCATGTTTATGATCTTTTAGCACGAGGGGACATTCTGTGCCATGTTATGATATTGTAGCACGAGGGGTCATGTCGTGCCATTTTTATTTACTTATTGTGAGGATGAGAGTAAAAGCACGAAGGGTGGAGTCGTGCACTTGTTTGTTCTGTGTTGTTAATTCCTGTTGTTAATTTGATATTTATATTGTTGCCTTGTTCCGTTATTTCAGTAATCACTACCCTTTTCCCCAGCATGTTTTCCCCCGTGTTTGTACTAAACTACTTACTTCCTATCGTTATTTCTTTTATATATTATTAAATTGCACATGTGATATTATTTGTCGTGTCCTAGTTTCACGACCTCAAATCCTAACAGGCCGTGATGGCGCCTATCGTGGTACTAGGCTAGCCAACCATCACCTTACTATGCGTTTATTCAATTATAACAGTTCAAAATTTAATAATAAACATGCAACCATATCACAAACAATATAATTAAGTCGTAGCGTCCCCATAATATTCTAAACAACCTCCCAAGAACTGGAGTCAATAATCATGATCATCTAAGAATAAATAAATCTAACTCTGCTAAAACTATAACATATGTCTCTGAATCAAATGCTAAAACTAAATAAGGAAGGGAAATGGAGAAGCTGTGGACGTTGGGCAGCTACCCCGAAATCCCGTGAATTACTGCTATCGAACCTGCGTCAGCTACTGCTATGAGCTAGTACCTAGATCCGTGCACAGAGGCACAGGGAGTCTTTATGAGTACGCCAACTCAGTAGTAATGAAAATACATCACAGTCTGAGTAATATAAACACACAGAACATGTACACAATTCCACAAACCAATAAAACACCAAGTCACCATGTAGTATTCATCAAATAATAAGTTCGAATCGGTTTCCAGAAATCCTTTGAAAACAAGTACAATATCAGTATATCTCAATAAAATTCTCAGTGAAACCAGTTTGAAAACGAAGTAAAACATAGTTTGAAAACTCAGTAAAAATCTTCATAAAACTTCCCCTGGGCCATAATCATTTCTCATAACAAATTCTTCCAGTATCAGCCCATCAGGCATCCTCACAATCACTCTGCCCATCGAGCATCCTCACAATCACTCTGCCCATCAGGCATCACTCAATCGGTACCGGCACTCACTGGGGGTGTGTTACAGACTCCGGAGGGGCTCGTACAGCCAAAGCGCAATAATAAGCCACATCATGGCATAAATCACACACAATATAGGCCCGCAGCCTCACTCATATCATATCATCCTCACAATATAGGCCAGCAGCCTCACTCAGTCAGACACTCTCAATTTGCCCCTCAGGCCAAAATATACCGGGTTCTCGACCCAAAACAATGTTTCATTTTCAAGAAGTAGTTCGAAATACTCTGAGTGTCAAAAAAATTTCACAAAAATGACTGAGTGAAAAATCATAACATATCAGTGAGGAAAATAGTAAAGCATCCCCCAAGGGGTTAAAACTGATCGGCACTAGGCCCCAAACATGGCTTACAGCCCAAATCATATCAAAATATATCTATACTATTAAGTATAGGCTTAGAAATCGGTTTTGCACTTCAATAGTCGCATAAATAAGAAAGATGTTTCCAAAGTTTCCACCTTTTTATCTCAAAACCCATGAAAGGGTGCATAGTCCGGGGTTTCATACTCTCAGGATAGGATTTAAAGACATTACTTACCTCAAAACTAGCCGAGAATTATTCCGCAACACGTTTGCCTCTCGAATCAACCTTCGAAGGCTCCAAATCTACCAATTTCAGATTTATATCATCAATATATGCTTAAGGAATAAATTCCCATTGAAAAATATCGAATTTAACTCAAAAATCCGAATCCGGGCAAAACCCGACCCCCGGGACTNCTACTGATTTCTCATGTATTTACACTGGTTTTATGTTCTATAATCATCCATAATTGAGTTTTAATGATCAAAATACTTACCTCTATGAAGAAAAAGGATTTACCTCTTAAAATCATCCCCAAGAGCTCTTTTCCGTACAACAATGGTGTAAAAAGGGGTTTAGGTCGCAGAGGAAATATTATTTAACTGCCCAGTCCTTTGTTCATCGCGATCGCGAAGAACAAAATAGCTGCCTCAAACTGTAATACTACGCGATCGCAACATTAGTCACGCGATCGCGCTGCACCCTAGCCCAAACTCACGCGATCGCAACCATGACCACGCGATCGCGATGCTCCATCAGCTGCTCCCTCACGCGCCCAATTACTCTACGCGATCGCGAACTCCACTACGCGATCCCACTACACACCCTGCTCAACTCACGCTATCGCGACCTCCTCCATGAGATCGCGATAGACAAAAATCTTCCATCCCCCAGCTAACCCTATGCGATTGCAAACACCCTCCCGCGATCGCGTAGAAGAAAACCAGCAACAGAAATTGCAGCAGCAACATCATATCTTCTAAGGCCGAACACACTCTGTTTACCATACGAAACACACCTGAGGCCCTCGGGATCCCAACCAAACTTAAAATCATATCCCATAACATCATTCAAACTTAGTTGCACTCTCAAAACACCAAAAATAACATCAAAACACCAAATTCACATCGGATTCTAGCCTAAAAACTTTGAAATTTCTAAAATTCACCAATGATGCCGAAACTATCCAAATCAACTCTGATTGACGTGAAGTTTTGCGAACAAGTCCAAAATGACATTACAAACCTGCTCCAACTGTCAGAATTCCATTCCGACCCCGATAGCCTATTTTCCACTGCCGACCGGAAATCGCCAAAAACTAACTTTCGCTAATTCAAGCCTAATTCTATGCCGGACATCACAAAAATATTTCGGACACACTCCTAAGTCCCAAATCACCTAAAGAAGCTATTCGACCCATAAAATATGCATTCCGAGGTCGTTTACTAATAAGTCAACTCTTAGTTGACTTTCCCCATTTTAAGGCTATTCTTAAGGACTGAGTGCCTGAGTTCTCATTTAACCATTCCGATTTCAAGCCTATCAACTCTAACACATTAATAATAGAATAACCAATATATAATAAGTCAATAACAACAGTTATAATGCAGGTTTCTCGTAACGACATACCGGGTCGTTACATTCTCCCCCTCNATGCTATCTCCTTAGATCTCAGCTTTCTGACCTCACGAGCTAAAATAGCTACTGGCTCAACCTCGTATGACATATCACCCTTGAGCTGAACTGTGCTGAAGTCTAACACATGAGACGGATCACCAACATATTTCTTGCGCATCGACACATGAAACACCGGATGAACACTCGACAAGCTGGGCGGCAAAGCAAGTCTATAAG
>ML274650.1:76594-90695 GCA_005239495.1 Nicotiana undulata | reverse complement strand
TGTGTATCTGTTCTGTGTGTTTATATTACTCAGAATGTGATTTATTTTCATTACTACTGAGTTTGCGTACTCATAAAGACTCTCTGTGCCTCCGTGCACAGATCCAGGTACTAGTTCGCAGCAGTAGCTGACGCAGTTTGGTAGCAACATTTTCACGGGATTTCGAGGTAGCTGTCCAGCGTCCACAGCTTCTCCATTTCCCTTCCTTATTTAGTCTTAGCATTTGATTCAGAGACATATATTATAGTTTTAGCAGAGTTAGATTTATTTATTCTTAGATGCTCATGACTATTGACTCCAGTTCTTGGGAGGTTGTTAGACTATTTTTTTTTGGGACGTTAAGACTTATTTATATAAATTTTACTATGGTTGCTTGATTATTATTAATTGTGAAATATTATGATTGAACAAAAGCATAGTAAAGTGATGGTTGGCTAGCCTAGTTTCACGATAGGCGCCATCACAGCCTGTTAGGATTTGGGGTCGTGACAAATATACTGGAGTATTTTTCGGATTTTGAACAGTGTTTTCGTTCAGATTTATCTTTACATGAAAAGTTGCTAAATTTCGATTACTTTTGAAAGTGTCGCTATTTTTGAATGACCACTTGTAAATCTGGCTATTTTGAATTTTCGAAAATCTATACTAAATACCCACACAACCCAAAATAATTACTCATATGAAAGTTTGTTACAAAAACTACCTATTCGGCCGAAACATTTTACCTACCCTACCTACTTCCTTTTGCCTTTTGCATTTGTTTTCTCAGATCTAGTGGAACACATTCCCTTTCCTCTTTGAAGTACAAAATCTCAGAGATTTTTCTTTTAATAGATTATGAAATCTAGTTGACCCCGTTATTTTTCATGTGATCTCATTATTTTTCTGTCAAAATCTCATGCTCGCTCGGATTTTGCACTTTGTGTTTTTTGCTGAAATTAAATTTTTACAGATTTTCTTAGTCTTTTTTCGAAATTCCAAATTTATGATTTCTCAACTTGAAGACTCTAATATTAGATTTGAAGTGGGTGTATATTGCTTATAGTACCTTCGAGTAAGCTTCCCAAATCTGAATTTCTATATGTATTTGAATATTTACCATTGTCGGGCTTGAAGCTCTTGAATTATAAATTTTTATTTTGAAAATTTCTTGTTTGATTCAAAGTGGGTGTCATTTAATATTGCTTATCGTACCTTTTGTGTGTTCATACTGAAATTTGATCGCATTTAGAGCTGATTTGAGGTGATTGAGATCGAATTTTTTCAGTTGAAAATCGAAGAACCCGACAATATACTGCTATGGTATAAAGTATGTTATAGGAGTATATAGTTATATTGAAATAGTATATTGTTATAGTATACAATATACTGTGACGATATAATGTAATAATAGATGAAGAACATAGTTACCTAACAGTATACCGCTTTGGTATACAATATATTGTATGAGTATATAGTTATACAGAAATAGTATACAATATACTGTAACGGTATACTATAATAATATGCAATATAATGTAACATTATGATGTAATAGTATACAATATGCCATAATAGTATAGTTTGTTGCTATCTTATTGAATCATTTAGGTGCTATTGTGCAAAACTAATGGTTATAGCAACATTATATTGTTATAGTATACAATTTAATATAACAGTATTAATAAATAAGTCCTTTGGTATTTGTTTTTAAATTTTACCAACTAGGTCCTTACAAATATTTTTTTAGATGAATTTTTCGATGGAGTTCCATGAAAATAATAGGGAAAATCTCACTTTATAATTATTTTGATTTAATTTGTACCGAGTCATGTTCGAAAAGTTGATTGAATGCCATGGCTAAATTTGAGTAAATTTGGTGGATATTTTTGGAGTAGATTTTTGAAATTTCGGCCAAAATTAGGTTGAACTAGCAAAGAAGACAAAGTTGTATTGTATACCAACATGTTATACTATATGTTATAGTGGTATATAATAATTAATTCAAAAGTATATAATTAATTATAACAATATACTACTAATTTTCTTTAGAGAATGGATTAGTACTATATAATACCCTGACAGTATATAATATATAATATGAGTATCATAGAGTACTAATAACTTTATTTGAAAGAAAACAAGCCCTCTATGATATCATGTCAACATATGATATATATTAGGTTGGTATCATAGAGGACTGGGTGTCTTTCTGAAAGGAATGAACCAGACCTCTACAATACCCTATCAGTATATGATATATACCATGTGGGTATCATAGAGGACTGAATGAACTAGACCTTCACGTATGTTAGTATAAAATATACATTGTGTGGGTATCATAAAGGACTGATAAGTATTTTGTTTGTTGAAGAAATGATTAGTCCTCTATGATACCCTGATATATACCATATGGGTATCATAGTATACTGCAATAATATACTTCAACTTCTACTAATATATTATATTTGGTATGATATAAGCTACAATAAGTTATTTTTTGTTGATGTAGTTAAAAAAATATAGAAAAAAAAATAAAAAGGAACAAAATAAAGGAGCGAAAAAATATGTGCATAATTCCATTATGGAAAAATATTTAAAGGAAAAATAATTTAAAATTAATAATAAATAAAATTAGAAAAAAAACAATAAATAAAAGGAAGAAAAGACAAAAGAAAATAGGTATAATGACTAAGTTGGTCTTATTATTGATCTACATAATAAGAACTACAGAAAACGAAAATGAGAAAAAGTAAGATAAAGAATATTCTATCAGTTATATTTAAGAAAAAAAGGAGGTGAATGAGTATTTACTGTATTATTTATCTTTTTATTATTGCAAAAAAAAAAGGAATAAAGAAAAGGAGAAAAAAAGTTAATACAATTAGATTATGCAGAAAAAAGGAAATAAAAGGAAAAAGATTTAAATAAAATTAGAAAAGGAAACGAGATATAAAAAAAATAAACAAAAGGAAAAGAAGGTGCCAAAACTGAGCATGAAATCAAATTATGATGGAAAAAGAAAATAAAAATAGTATGACTTAAAAATAAACCTAAAAGGAGAAAAAAGCAAAGAATGAAGAAAAACGAAAAAAAAAAGGAGAAAAAGAGGCAGTTACCCACAAAACCTAATGGTATGAAGGAAAAATAGCACGAGCTACCCAATTTTCGGACTGGACATTCAAAAATAGTCAGCGTTTGCAAAGTCATTGAAAAATAGTCATTATTTTGCTTCTACATGGAAAGTTCCAGCATAATATACTGGAGATAGATACACCTGTATATGAACTTCCACCATATTATGCTGGAACTCCAGCACGCGGAAAGTTCCAGCTTAATATACTGGAGATTGGAGCACTTGTGTATGAACTTCCAGCATATTATGCTGGACCGATATATTATACTGGAACTCCACTATATTATGCTGGAAGTCCAGTATATTATACTGGAACTCCAGTATAATTTACTGGAGTTCCAGTATACTTATAGTGGAACTCCAGTATAATATACTGGAGTATTTTCCGGATTTGGAACAGTGTTTTCGTTCAAATTTATCTTTACATGAAAAGTGACTAAATTTCGATTACTTTTGAAACCGTAGCTAGTTTGAATTTCTCCCTGGTATGAAGGGTAATCACTTTGATGTGTAGGAAAATAAATGGATAGGCAAGGATAATTACTTTGATTTTTACGGATAAAGCTATAAAGCTCGATATGAGAATCAGGCAAAATTCATAAAATATTGGACCCGACTTACGATTAATTATTTAAGTCCAATTATAAGAATATAAATAAAGGCGAAAATTTTTAGCAAATAGCCGCTTTTTAACACATGCTGTCAAACCTTAGACACCACTAAAGAAGCTATTAATGATAAATATTTGATATTTTATGTTAAAATTTGCATGTTTTATCGGTTTAGTAAAATTTATCTATAGGTAACGACCCGGTCGGTCGTTTCGTAGAAATTTCGTTATTTTTACTGTTATTGACTTGTCATATATTGATTATACTGTTATGGAGGTGTTAGAGTTGGTAGGCTTGAAATCGAAATGGTTGTAGTGAGAGTTTAGCCATTTAGTCCTTAAAAATAGCCTTAAAGTTGGAAAAGTCAACTGAGAGTTGACTTATTGGTAAACGACCTTGGAATGCGGATTTTATAGCTCGGATAGCTTCTTTGTTAGGTGATTTGGGACTTACGTGTGTGTTCAGAATATTTTTGTGATGTCCGGTGTAGAATTAGGCTTGAATTGGCGAAAGTTAGTTTTTGGTGATTTACGGTCGGCAATGGAAAATAGGCTATCGGAGTCGGAATAGAATTCCGGAAGTTGGAGCAAGTTCGTAATGTCATTTTGGATATGTCTGCAAAATTTCATGTCAATCGGAGTTGTTTTGGATAGTTTCGGCATCGTTGGTGGATTTTTAGAAATATCAAAGTTCTTAGGCTTGAATCCAATGTGATTTTGGTGTTTTGATGTTATTTTTAGTGTTTTGAGAGTGCAACTAAGTTTGAATGATGTTATGGGATATGTTGGTAAAATTGGTTGGGATCTCGAGGGGCTCGGGATTGATTTCGGTGATTAACGGAAGTTTTGAAGTTGGTAAAATGCAGCTTCAGCTGCTGGTGCTGGTGTAACCGCACCTGCGGAAGATCGACCGCAGGTGCGGGCCCGCAGAAGGGGACGGGACTCAGCAGATGCGGGAGGTTGACTGGCTGAGGAAATTCCGTAGGTGCGGGGTATTTTCCGCACCTACGAAGCCGCAGATGCGGAAGGACGAGCGCAGCTGCGGAGGCTGAGATTTTGTGGGTTCTCCGCAGGTGCGCACCTGGGAACGCAGGTGCGTGTAAGTGGCCGCAGGTGCGGAACCACTGTTCAGAAAGTATATAAGCATGCCTTCGCGAATTTTAACCCTTTTTCCACCATTGTTGTGAGGGTTCCGAGGTTTTTGAGGGATTTTGAAGAGGGAAACGTTGGTGCATCATTGAGGTAAGCCTTTTGGACTCATTAACTCGATTATAGGTGATTAAAGACCTTAAAACCAGTGTTCAATTCATGAAAATCAGTAGAAAATGTGGAGTTAGGGCTTGAGGTTATGAGACCTTTAGGGGTCGATTTGAGGGGTCAAACGAACTCCGCTTTTAGCGTTCTTTATATGTACGGACTCGTGAGATGATGAAGAACATTTTGGTATAAAATTTGTTAAGTTCTAAGACGCCGGCCCGGGGGTCGGGTTTTGGCTAATTTCGGATTTTGAGCTAAAATTGATATTTTTCAATTGGGATTCATTCCTTAAGCATAATTTGATGATAAAGATCTGATGTTTATAGATTTGGAGCGCTAGGAAGTTGATTCGAGAGGCAAGCGCATTGCGGAGTAGCTTTTCGGGCTAGTTTGAGGTAAGTAATGTCTTTAAATCCTGTCCTGAGGGTATGAAACCCCGGACTATGCACCCTTTCACGGGTTTTGGAATGCAAAGATTGGAACTTTGGAAATGTATTTCCTTTTTAGACAACTATTGAGTTGCGAAACCGATTTTAAAGCCTATGCTTAATAGTATTGATATATATTTGATATAATTTGGGCTGTAAGCCATGTTTGGGGCCTAGTGCCGATCTGTTTACCCCTTGGGGGCTGTTTTTACTATTTTCCTCACTTGATATGTTATGATTTTCACTCTGTCTTTTCTTGATAATTGGTTTGACACTCAAAGTATTTTTGATATTATTTCTTGAAAATGAAACACTGTTTTTGGGTCGAGAACCCGGTATATTTATGGCCTGAAGGGCATGTTGAGAGTGTCTGACTAAGTGAGGTTGCGTGGCATTATTGTGAGGATGTTGTGATATAAGAGAGGCCGAGGGCCAATATTTTGAGTGATTTATGCCATGATGTGGCTTGTTATAGCGCTTGGGCTGTAGGAGCCCCTCCGGAGTCAGTACACACCCCCAGTGAGCGCAGGTACCTACTGAGTGATGTTGCCCGCGGGGCTGATACTGAGTGACTGTGAGGTTTCCTGTTGGGCTGATACTGAGTGACTGTGAGGTTTCCTGCTGGGCTGATATTGAGTGACTGTGAGATTGCCTGATGGGCTGATACTAAGTGACTGGGAGGTTGCCTGATGGGCTGATACTGAGTGACTGTGAGGTTGCCTGATGGGCTGATACTGAGTGACTTTGAGGTTTCCTGATGGGATGATACTGAGATTGTTATGAGAAATGATTATGGCCCGAGGGGCAGATTTATGATGATTTTACTGAGTTTTTGAACTATGATTCACTTCGTTTTCAAACTGATTTTTACTGAGATATAATGTAATTATACTTGTTTCAAAGGATTTCTGGAAATTGGTTTTCGAACTTATGTATTTGATGAATACTTCATGGTGACTTGGTTTTTTTACTGTTTTTGTGAATTGGTGTATCTTTGATGTGTGCTTCGTATTTCTCAGACTGTGATTTATTTTCATTACTACTGAGTTGGCGTACTCATAATTACTCCCTGTGCCTCTGTGCACAGATCCAGGTACCGGCTCGGAGCAGTAGCTGTCTCTGTTCGTTAGCAGCAGTTTTACGGGATTTTGAGGTAGCTATCCAGCGTCCACATCTTATCCATTTCCCTTCCTTATTTAGTATTAGTATTTTATTCTTAGACTTTGTCTATGACAATAGCAGAGTTAGTTTATTTTGTAGATGCTCATGACATGTTGAATTCGGGTCTTGGGGACGGTTGTAGACTGTTAGTTAAATTGTTTTGTCTAAAGATTTTGAAATGTACATGCGTGTTATGAATTCATGAAAATAAATTGATATATTTGAAAAGAAAAATGTGAAAATTTTGAGTGTTGGCTAGCCTAGTTCCACGATAGGCTCCATCACGACCGGTTGGGATTTGGGGTCGTGACAAGTTGGTATCAGAGCACTAGGTTACATATGACTCAACGGTCATGAGCAGGTTTAGTAGAGTCTTGCGGATCGGTACGGAGACGTCTGTACTTATCTTCTAGAGGCTGCATAACCCTTAGGAAACATTCCACATTCTTGAGTTCTTATCGTGCGAATTCATTTATTCAGCCAAAAGCGTAACTCTTTGAATTCCTTTCATGTATTCGAATGCGCACGTGAGCGCTTGGTATCAGTTGTGCGTCGGCGGCTTGTGACTTCCATGGGTGAGATGTGATTTTAGCATGTTAATAATGGGCCAGTCAGAAGGACTTGAGGCCGGATTTTGTCTGTGGCTTGAGTGTTGAGATTCATTTGTGTGAGCACATGTGTTGGGGGATTTATATGTCCGTTTGTTCCCTTATTGAGGGGACTTTGTGACTAGATGACTACGTGGTGAGTGTGATTGATAGTAGATGTGTTCAGGTTGCTTGATTGTGACAAAAATGGATTAGCGGGAGATGTAGCAAGAATCATTGAGTAATTGACTTATGTATTGAGTTAGAATATGGCTTCGAGTTATGAGTATTGAAGGACCTCTCGTGTAGTTTAGTTGTGGAGTGAAGTGGGTTTTCCTATTATGTTCTGAGTTCCCGTGATGTCTTTTGAGCTGACTAATGTCCCAGCAACGTCTATGTATTTGATTAGCGTGTATTCAGCTGTGTTATAACTCCTTTATTATTGTGTTCATTGATGGCATCCTGGCGTACTCTCGTAGCCAGGGGTAGCATACTCAGCAATTGATGATGGCATTACAAGGATATAGGGAGGAGAAGCTTTGTGCGAAGTTCTCCAAGTATGAATTGTTGGCTCAGTTTAGTAGCATTCTTGGGACACGTGGTGTCTAGTGAAGGTATCCACGTGGTCAGACGAGTGTGTGTAGAGCTTCCAGAAGCTCAAGAATTCCTTGACCACATCCCCAGTGTTAGTATTGCCATCAGCTTCAGGTTCTTATACCGCTAAATGGGATGTCTTGCGGGCAGGCAGTGGTTGTGTTCTAATGTAGGAAGGTATAGTAATNGAGATAACATTTTGAGATTAAGCAGGTAGGGGTATCTCCTGCGGGTTGTCTTGAGGTGTGTGACCCTTATGTTTATCTGTAGCAAGTTCTTTTCTACTAGTAGATGATATATGTTGTAATTTGAGTTTAGATCGCTTGTGGGAGTTGACATGATCATTACAATGGTGAATGCGAGATTTGCATACGAGTTGAGGGTTAGATGGTCTGGGTCATATGAGCGTATGAAGGATTTAGTTGAATCCCACCACAGTATGGTGGCAGTGATAATGTGTGAGCATCGTGAGTTATTGTTTGTCTTGATCTTTGGCTTTGAGCCAAGTGGGGGAGTCCGTTAATGATAAGTTAATTACACGATTATGTGTTGTATTGGTTTCGGTTCGAGGTATGTTGGTGAATCAGTTATGACCTACCGAGGTGGAGTCTGGGAATGACTCGAGTGATGGAAAATTCTCCGATACAGGTTGTAATGTACTTTACGGGTAATGGAATTTGTTGAATGATTGAGTTGTGCTTGAAGGTGTAGTGTGTGCGGTGTATGAGTTTGCTTATTGCTTCAATGTGTGGATTACTTATCCTAGTACGTGGTTTGTAAGCGGGGTCAGGTCGTTCTGTTTACTTGGTCAGGGTAATTGAGAATTGCGTAGAGAAAATGACGTTCGAGAATGGTTCAGACGGATTCAAGGTTATATGTAGCGATCGAGATCTTCAAGGTGTGATAAGGTCTAGAACTGAGATTTAGGGGGAAGGTGTCAAGACTTGTGGTGTATTTGCATTATCATGGATTATATCCATCAGTATCAGGAAAGTGAAGGTAATGACTTTAAATTCGCAGGAAATCTCTTTAGGGTAAGCATGTTTAATGTGGTGCCTTAGGGATAATTGAGGGATTATTCAGCGGCTTATGAGCCTTAGACAGTATATTTTATGCTCGGGTTTCGTACGGTGAGTCGGGACTTAGAATTGCAGTATTATGGCAAGAAGAATTATCAATTCGAAGGTTAGTCAGAAGGAACTTGAATAAATAGGACAGCTTGGTAGTACGTCGGATCGACATGATAAGGGATATGGTTAGTTCTTTGGGTGTTTATAAGGTAATGAGTTGTTACGGGTGTTTCTTAGCATTTCTCTTGGAGTTTGGTGGCATGCGTAGCTTGGTTGAGTTAGAAGGATTCAGTCCTGGCGGTTTGGTATTGTACAAATGTGATTCAGGAGTTCTTGATGGTTTCTACCACGGTTAGAGATGTATATTTTCTACTGGCGTGAGGGCAATGTGATGTATAGTGATTTTGCTTATAAATGGGATAAATGGAAAGTTCTTGGCTAGTTGGGTACGTAGTTATTTGTTGCTAGGAATGGAGCATGAAGTTCTCATAATTATCATAGGATTGCATGGCGTATGCAGTATTTTGTGTATAGTGGAGAGAGGCATATGTGAGGTCACGGTTCAGTTCTGGAAGGAAGGTCAGAACTGGCAGTTTCAGATGATTAGGTAAAAGATACCACTATTGGGTGGCTGGATGAGAGTATACATTCATAAAGCACAATGTGTAAGGCAATGTGTTTGAATAAGGATGCTTCATTGGTGTTACGACGCTCTCTTGTTGGATCGACTGCTGGTATTCAAGGTTACTTGGAGTCACGGAAGAATTTTAGGGGTATCCCTCGGGGAATGATTGAGTATCAGGGATGCATTATATACTCAAGCGGTGGATTGGAGATCAGATATATTAAATTGTGCACTTCAGGGACTTCGAGACTTGGAGTTTTCATGAACAGATTATTTTGTGGTTGTGAACTATAAGGATGCGAGAAAAGCTAGTCAGGTGTTAGTATATGTCACGATTCAGTCATTATGAACCTTTGGAGAGTTATCTACCTGTTGTGGATAAACAGAGTTGATTTAGAATATAATTATTGGTAGGCCAGTATGGGTGTGTGTTCTACACCGAGTCGTAATTGTTGACCCCAAATTGCTATTGTTGAGGGATGTACCATTTTATTGTCACTAAGCTTATTCGTGTTTTGGAGTGATCTATGAGTTACCTTTCGGTGGTTCGAGGAGTTGTGATCGTTGGTTATATATGTGAATAAGGTGTAGTTCTATCGGGGCTTTATAGAGAGCTTTGAGTAAGGTAAGTAATTAGGTGTTGCAGGATTGAGACGTGTTGGTTATGTTCTTTCTGGTTCGGGTGTCATGGTATCGTCCGATTCCCCGTGGTTATGGCAATGCACTTTGAGTAATTGATGTCGAATTTCGCATGGTTATTGATTTTGAGCAAGGTGGCTTGGAGTATGTCATGTGGTCCAGCGGTAGGATGGGATCACGCTTTGCAGCTTAGTTAGGTAGAGGTATGATCCTTGGTGACAGATTCGTGTGTTCTGATTTTACGGTGTGTGCTAGGCTTCTAGCATGATGCTGTGATGGTAATAGTTAATGGCAGGATAGTCCTCTCGTGTGAGTCTTCTCTATTTTATGAATTGAGCTCTTGGGATGTTGTTATTGAGTGCACGAGTTGCACAAGTTATGGCTCTGGATGCTATTGATACTGATCGGACAAATGGTTGCTGGTTTCCACGTGTTTCTTTCATCATCGACAGTATATGGAAGTGCTAGAGCGAGGCATTGCTTGATAAGAGGATATGTATCGGTATTGGGTTGTTTTGAGCAGCTATTGTGATTAGGAGTTATCTCTATGGGTGGTTGAGTCATGCGGTATGTTATGTGGTTTCATCTTTTGTTGCGGATATGGCTTGATACAGCGTGTTCAGACTATTTCAGCTTATAGTCGTGGAAATTTGATCTTGTGAATGGACTCAGAAGTGCAAATTTAGTTCTAAGGTTTATGGGTCAGGATTGGACTTCGAAATTTCAACTATGTTGTGCTATTAGACCTATATAGGGTAAGGTGACGTGTAATCACCTCAGAATGTGTGCATGGTAGGTTACACAGCAATTTTGGTGGTGTTTGGAACAACTTTAGGCACGTTCGAGGACGAACGCATGTTTAAGTGAGGGAGAATGTAACGACCCGGTCGGTCGTTCCGTAGAAATTTCATTATTTTTACTGTTATTGACTTGTCATAGATTGATTATACTGCTATAGATGTGTTAGAGTTGGTAGGCTTGAAATCGAAATGGTTGTAGTGAGAGTTTAGCCACTTAGTCCTTAAAAATACCCTTAAAGTTGGAAAAGTCAACTAAGAGTTGACTTATTGGTAAACGACCTTGGAATGCATATTTTATGGCTCGGATAGCTTCGCTAGGTAATTTGGGACTTAGGAGTGTGTTCAGAATATTTTTGTGATGTTCGCTGTAGAATTAGGCTTGAATTGGAGAAAGCTAGTTTTTGGTGATTTCCGGTCGGTAGTGGAAAATAGGCTATCGGGGTCGGAATGAAATTTCGGAAGTTGGAACAGGTTCGTAATGTCATTTTGGATATGTCTGCAAAATTTCATGTCAATCGGAGTTGTTTTGGATAGTTTCGGCATCATTGGTAGATTTTTAGAAATATCAAAGTTCTTAGGCTTGAATCCGATGTGATTTTGGTGTTTTGATGTTATTTTTAGTGTTTTGAGAGTGCAACTAAGTTTGAATGATGTTATGGGATATGTTGGTAAAATTGGTTGGGATCTCGAGGGGCTCGGGATTGATTTCGGTGATTAACGAAAGTTTTGAAGTTGGTAAAATGCATCTTCAGCTGCTGGTGCTGGTGTAACCGCACCTGCGGAAGATCGACCGCAGGTGCGGGCCGCAGAAGGGGACGGGACTCAGCATATGCGGGAGGTTGACTAGCTGAGGAAATTCCGTAGGTGCGAGGTATTTTCCGCACCTGCGAAGCCGCAGATGCGGAAGGACGTGCGCAGGTGCGGAGGCTGAGATTTTGTGGGTTCTCCGCAGGTGCGCACCTGGGAACGCAGGTGCGCGTAAGTGGCCGCAGGTGCGGAACCACTGTTCAGAAAGTATATAAGCATGCCTTCGCGAATTTTAACCCTTTTTCCACCATTGTTGTGAGGGTTCCGAGGTTTTTGAGGGATTTTGAAGAGGGAAACGTTGGTGCATCATTGAGGTAAGCCTTTTGGACTCATTAACTCGATTATAGGTGATTAAAGACCTTAAAACCAGTGTTTAATTCATGAAAATCAGTAGAAAAGGTGGAGTTAGGGCTTTAGGTTATGAGACCTTTAGGGGTCGATTTGAGGGGTCAAACGAACTCCGATTTTAGCGTTCTTTATATGTACGGACTCGTGGGATGATGAAGAACATTTTGGTATAAAATTTGTTAAGTTCTGAGACGCCGGCCCGGGGGTCGGGTTTTGGCTAATTTCGGGTTTTGAGCTAAAATTGATATTTTTCAATTGGGATTCATTCCTTAAGCATAATTTGATGATAAAGATCTGATCTTTATAGATTTGGAGCGCTAGGAAGTTGATTCGAGAGGCAAGCGCATTGCGGAGTAGCTTTTCGGGCTAGTTTGAGGTAAGTAATGTCTTTAAATCCTGTCCTGAGGGTATGAAACCCCGGACTATGCACCCTTTCACGGGTTTTGGAATGCAAAGATTGGAACTTTGGAAATGTATTTCCTTTTTAGACAACTATTGAGTTGCGAAACCGATTTTAAAGCCTATGCTTAATAGTATTGATATATATTTGAGATAATTTGGGATGTAAGCCATGTTTGGGGCCTAGTGCCGATCTGTTTACCCCTTGGGGGCTGTTTTTACTATTTTCCTCACTTGATATGTTATGATTTTCACTCTGTCTTTTCTTGATAATTGGTTTGACACCCAGAGTATTTTTGATATTATTTCTTGAAAATGAAACACTGTTTTTGGGTCGAGAACCCGATATATTTATGGCCTGAAGGGCATGTTGAGAGTGTCTGATTAAGTGAGGCTGCGGGCCATTATTGTGAGGATGTTGTGATATGAGAGAGGCCGAGGGCCAATATTTTGAGTGATTTATGCTACAATGTGGCTTGTTATAGCGCTTGGGCTGTAGGAGGCCCTCCGCAGTCTGTACACACCCCCAGTGAGCGCAGGTACCTACTGAGTGATGTTGCCCGCGGGGCTGATACTGAGTGACTGTGAGGTTTCCTGCTGGGCTGATACTAAGTGACTGTGAGATTGCCTGATGGGCTGATACTGAGTGACTGTGAGGTTGCCTGATGGGCTGATACTGAGTGACTGTGAGATTGCCTGATGGGCTGATACTGAGTGACTGTGAGGTTGCCTGATGGGCTGATACTGACATTGTTATGAGAAATGATTATTGCCCGAGGGGCTGATTTATGATGATTTTGCTGAGTTTTTGAACTATGATTCACTTCGTTTTCAAACTGATTTTTACTGAGAGTTTTACTGAGATATACTGAAATTATACTTGTTTAAAAGGATTTCTGGAAATTGGTTTTCGAACTTATGTATTTGATGAATACTTCATAGTGACTTGGTGTTTTTACTGTTTTTGTAAATTGGTGTATCTGTGTTGTGTGCTTCGTATTTCTCATACTGTGATTTATTTTCATTACTACTGAGTTGGCGTACTCATCATTACTCCTTGTGCCTCTGTGCACAGATCCAGGTACCGACTCGGAGTAGTAGCTGTCTCTTTTCGTTAGCAGCAGTTTTACGGGATTTCGAGGTAGCTGTCCAGCGTCCACAACTTCTCCATTTCCCTTCCTTATTTAGTATTAGTATTTTATTCCTAGACTTTGTCTATGACAATAGCAGAGTAGTTTATTTCGTAGATGCTCATGACATGTTGACTCCGGGTCTTGGGGACGGTTGTAGACTGTTAGCTTAATTATTTTGTTTAAAGATTTCGAAATTTATATGCGTGTTATGAATTACTGAAAATAAATTGAGATATTTGAAAAGAAAAAAATGAAAATTTTGAGTGTTGGTTAGCCTAGTTCCACGATAGGCGCCATCACGACCGGGTGGGATTTGGGGTCGTGACACTATAAATATATATACATATAAAATATTTACTCCCCATGTCCCAATTTATGTGATGGTAAGAAAGATTTCTGGAATTTCTGATATAACAAGCCATCTATATTTTTGTGTGGATATAAATCATCCTATTAAGATCAAAATAAAAAACTTAAAGTTAAATTTTTGTGTCTTTTTTTTTTTTTTTTTTTTTTTTTTTTTTTTTT
>ML274650.1:49369-76557 GCA_005239495.1 Nicotiana undulata | reverse complement strand
AAAAAAAAAAAAAAATTATTTTTTTTTTTTTTTTTTTTTTTTTTTTTTTTTTTTTTTGTGGCCTCATGCCTGCGAGTATCATAATCTTCAAAGAAAATTACTAAAGGAGAGTAATCAGAGGATACTCTAGGAATATGGCCAACTCTGGTGGAAACAAAATAGCTTTCTATATAGAAGCGGGGGTAGACCAATTCAAAGGAACATTTTGCTAAAATCATAAAAAAGAGGACATTCCACCAAGACTATAAATTAATTATACATATAAATATTCTGGTTTAAGAGATCGATTTTACATCTAGCTCTACCCGAAGCCAGCTACCTAATTTGTTGTAATATTAGATACAACAAGTGAACATGAAATACCAAATCCTATTTTTCAATCCATATGTCCATATTCCAAGTGAAATATCTAAATGATCATGGTAGTAAATCTCCACCCCAGGCTTAGCCTCAATTAGAAATCACATTGCATAGACAAGTGTACACACAATAATAATGCTTTTTAAAATGCAGGTCATGCCACAGAAGTGGATTTACGATTTAAAGTTTATGTGCTTCTACAACGATCTCAAATTTATATACAATAACAACTGGGCTCACAGTCTAATTTTTATTCATTTTTAATAAATTTCTTAATATATATACAAGATATGAGCAAAAGCTACAGGTTCCGGTAAACCCCTAGCCATAACTATATGCTAAGAATAAAATACGTACGCACATACACAGATTCATGTCTGGTGTAAAAATTTAAAAAAAAAAAATCAATAGAAAAGCCAAAATTATAATTCTATCATTTTCCTTTTAGTTAACATGAGAGCAAAAACAAAGACCACTAAAGCTGAAAACATCAGCAGTGATATATGCACATCTGAAAATGGATCAATCTCGACCAAGATAATTATGATCCAATTACGGAGGAAATACATTTCGGTTAGCACAACTACTGCTTGCATCTAACAAGACATAACAAGAGTTGAAAAACAAAACAGAATGAGATATATTCCATTCTAATTCTCAGCTAGCACAGTCAAAACATAGCACACCCCTTGGGGTGCGACTCTTCCCCTGTGTATAGGTCAAAATTTGACCAAAAGAAGTTCACACAAGAAGGTACGACCAGAGGCCTAGCAAGCCGAAGTCGTGCTCATGAGGCGATAGGACGGCGAGTGGTTCGGCTATGGCCGAGATCAAACACCCAGATGGACTACACAGCGGACCACACACTTAAGTGTTTTAGAGGGTCAGTCTGAAGGACGATCGAAGGACTGCGACATTCCAGTTAGGGACCGCTGGGTAAACGGGAATATCTAGTATAAATACTAGTGAGCACAAAGAAGGAGGCTGGTCCGAGAACACACACATCTTCATCCAAAAAGAGCTTAGGATTTGAGAGTCTTCTTTAGGCAAAGGAAATCGCTCAGAGCCTCGACACTAGCCCGTAAACAACTTTGTTGCATAAACGAAGTCTATCTCATCAATGGATTGGTGAACCTTTTCATTCCTTTACTTTGTATTATTATTCAACGTTAATCAAAATACTACCTTTTTCTATATCAGGGACCTCAACCGAGGATTGTAATCGATTCTTAGTTCCAATCATTTTAACTTCTTCTCGTTTATACTCTTTGATCTAGAATTAATTATCTTTGGCTAAGATTTATCCTTCTTCTAATCATTTTGACTTAGTTTGGAAAAAAGACTTAAAAAACTTTTCGGTCAAACAATTTGGCGCCGTCTGTGGGGAATCTCCTAGCCAAAGTCTTAGTTTCCTCTAGATCCGAATGCGACCCTAGTTCTATCTCTCATTCGATGAAGTCTCATCCTTTCATTACACACACAGACTTAAGAAACTTGCCGGTAAGCCCTTGAAACCGCCAAATCAACCATGAATAAATCCTTACACGAAAATGGAGTTATGTTTGGTTTAGACACGAGAGCTACGCTGCACAGTTGTAGCAACTTAGGTGTGTTGTGAGCATAAGTTTTCAGAGTAGGACTACGACCATTACGTACGGACCGCGTCCGCAGTCCCACTGCCATATTAATGCCAAATATCGTCTATACCTTACGTATACTGCCCTCTTTCTTACAAGGTGGAATTATGCCCGCTATGTAATCCTCCGGAATGATAAATATGCCCCATATGTATATTTGTGGTACGCCTTGTATGTTTATATCGCCGTTGTGCGCTCGGGACTGGGCCAGATAGGGACTTGAACTCAAGGTCTTAACGGGCGAAGTAAGTCGCCCATCCACGAGATGCCCATCTCAACCAACGAAGAGGCCAAACACAAAACTGGTAACAAATCTAAAACCAACATCAGAGTATGGAATAAAACGAGCCATTCTGCGGCGCGATTTCCAGTTCGTTGCCAATCAAGTCGAGAGGACTTTCTAGGTCCAAGGAGAAGAGACAACGAATACCAATCCAAAGACCCACAAGGCGACACCCGAGTCTGACAAACGTCAGCTCGCCCAAATCCCTCAAGCACAGAGCACTGAGATAAGCAACTTTACCAAGAAGATAGCAACCACGAAGCATAGCCAGAGAAAGAAACATGGCCACTCTCCTCTATTCGCCAACCAACCAGACGAGGTAAGAAGTGATTCCGTTTGTTTGTAACCCGCTATTCCCTCTCTTTTTAAAAAAAAAAGTGGAACAGAGACATGGGGTCCTCCCAAATACGGGAACGAGGGACTACCGACATACATATTTCAAGTTTCTCCACGAAGATGCTCCGACCCCCTTAGAAAACGGCACATCAGGAAAACACCCCACACCATACCATACTACAGACAAGGGGCAAATGATTTAGAACAAGTTGACACCATAAAGAAAAAGTCTCCGTAGACTGGGACTGGGTGGGCGGCCCAGAAAATGTGCAAACCTATCCAACACATCCAGAACATAAGTGCGCAAAACTCGCCCGCGTACTCACCAAGGCGGCGTTATGCCGACTCAACCAACTAAATTCAACGAGTTACTTCCGGACCCTTCCCGAATTAATCGAGACTCAGAATGTTTCGAAGCATGAGTAATGAGTTCATCGCCCGACCTGTTCGTTACCTCTCTAGTCCGAGAAATAAAGGGACTAGATAGGCTGTAACTCTTCCCAGCACATGCATAAACCATGGAGCAACATGTAATATTCTCCAAAGAAAAAACAAGCAAGGCAGCACACGATATTCTTACATGACTCCACCAAGTTTACACATCACGCCAACACATGAAATGTATTCGACCTCGCTCGAACTCATTACGGGTTATATTCGACCTCGTTCGAATTCACACCCGTGCGGCACCGGGCCATTGCTAATTGAAGTTAAAATTCAACCTCGTTCCAATTAACAAGCTAAAATTCACCTCGCTCAAATTCATTACGGGTTATATTCGACCTCATTCTAATTCACACCCGTGCGGCCCCGGGCCATCGCCAATTGAAAGTAAAATTCGACCTTGCTCCAATTAACAAGCTAAAATTCGACCTTGCTCGAGTTAATCGCAACTCAAAAGCCGACCTCGCTCGAATAAACAAGCTAAAATTCGGCCTCGCTTGAGTTAATCGCAAGTGAAAAGCCGACCTCGATCGAATTGACAAACCAAAATTCGACCTCGCTCGAATTCTCAACTAAAAGTCGAGGATTCATCACGATAAAATCCAAAGATCTTTTCAGAACAGAAAAGACAAAGACATACAACCAAAGACAAATTGACTATTTTATTTAAAAAATTAATAAATAGCGTCTTAAAAAAGGCCAAAAGCGGGCTCCCACGAAAAGAACCAGCAACAACAAAGAAAAGAGCAAAAAAAAAACTAAGTACAAAAAAACTAAGAACAAAGGCTTCACTCAACACTGTCTACGTCCACGCCATCATCCTTCTCCCGCTCGGTCCAGCGGCTTCACCTCCACCATCGTACCCTTCATCAACACTTTCATCATCAAAGGTAAGCCCATCTTCGTCCGCATCGTCTTCGTCGGCCTCCGGTGTCGCAGGATCATAGACGCATGCAATTCGGGCCTCACGTGCTTTAACACGAACATATTCAGAAACCGCTTCAGGAATACTCCCCGCCGTCAACAAGCTCTTATATTTATCCCCCTGAGCCTCAACATGGATCCATATCTCGTACAATTGGTGAGGAACGACAGTAGAGGCAGGTTCTTGAGGAGGAGCCTAAGCCAACAATCGCGCCTTTTCAGCCTCGAGAGCCACAATTTGATCACCCAGGTTCGAAACATCTCTCTCAAGCCCACCGATTCGTTCACCGAGTCTTACCTCCTTCAGTGTAATTGTCTCCATCTCAGTTGCTCGCTCGGACCTGAGAACGCGGATAGCATCTTCCAGCGGCGCTGCCCTCGCGAAATCCGCCACCCGGGCTCCCTCAGCCCTCTCTAACTCACTCACCATCCTTTCTTACTCAGTAACCTTCTCCGACCACTCTACACTTAGATCGGCGATTCTTGTGGCATTTTGCTCAAGCTCAGCTCGCAAAGCAACCACCTTCGCCTGAAAATCAACACATTCGGCCGCAACCCCTTTTCCCACCTCGAGCTCCTCTTCTTTGACCCTAAGCAGCCCCTCGAGCTCGTTGCATCTGCAGATCGACCGCACCAGGTCCTCATTTTTCCGCTCCAATTCTTCCCTAAGGGATTGGTGACTGCCTCCCGTCCTAAGTCGTGCATGCATCTCGCGGCACTTGTCGCGATACCGACGGTACTTCATAGACATTTTCTAAAAGATAGCAGCCCGCGTCTCTGCCCGACGAGCACTCTCGGTCTCCAAAATAAAATTCAGAAGAGGAAAAAGGAAGAGTCAGCAAAAGGGGAAGGCGTGAAACAAAGAAAACAGTAAAGAACTCACCCTCAAAGCCATCCCAACTACACCGCGTGACAGACCAACATCGCTGATCCCCCGAAGAGACCTGCTTTCGGCAGCGGAACACAGAAGGTCGAATTGGGGCACCAACTCCACCGTATCCTCCAACAAGTCATAATCTGATAGAATCTCGAGCACACGGGAGGGACCTTACGCTCTCACCTCGACCCGGGTAAACCCTTCCTCGAACATTCTTATGTCCTCGGGATCAATATCTGAATCAGATTCATAATCGTCTACAACTACGCCCTTCAACCTCTCATTGGCCGAAGAGGAGGCACGGGCCTGCTGAGATGTCGATGGACCGCTCAGAACAATTGCAGCGGCCTCCAAATTCTGGCTTTCTACCACGGTAGTCTCCCCACACCCGAAACAGGCACTGTCTCCATGCCCAAGGAATATGCGGACCCTGCGCCCAAACCAGCTCCACCGTTAGGTTCAAACACCGCCAACACGGGGTCGCCCCTCGAAGCCACTTCAATCTAGGGCACCCCCTCAGACATTATCCTCCGCCTCTTTGATGGGGACTCTTCTCCATCATCCTGAGATGGTTCGTCCAGCAAATGAACTGCGAGAACCGGAGTATCTTCCAGAGGAGCAGCCTCCAAACGGCCAGGCTTGGGCGCAGACGTGATCTGCGAAGTAGCGAGAGCACAAACGCCCTCATTTGTAGTCACTACTGGTACAGGTCTAACCGAAGAATCCAGCTAACGGAAAGCAGGAATGGAAGCCCTCGCTCTCCTCGCTCCCCTCCGACCTGCCAATAAGAGAAATTTGACCTAAAGAGGATATAGGAAGGAGGAAAATACAGAGCGAAGACCAAAGTGACTGAGGGCGAGACGAGATGACTCACCACCGGAAGGTTTGCGCCCGAACCTCTCATAAAACAGTGACCATTCAAAAATCCCCACTGTATGGGGAAAAAACTGACTCACCCACTCGCGTATATCGGCAACTAATGGAGGAGGTTCCCTCCCAGCTGCAAAAACAAACAAAAAAAGCGAACAAATCACCGGAGGGCATCAATAGACAGCCTTTTTCTTTAAAAAAGAGAGAAAAAGAAAGAGAAACTTACGGGAGAAATTCCACATCTCCGGAAACTCATCAGGGTTCGTTACCACGTGCCCCGTCCTCACATAGAAGAAATTCTCCCAAAAGAGGCGATTGGTCTTATCATCCATCTTCACCACTAAGCCATTGGTTCCTTGGTGACGAAGATGTATCATCGTGCCCCTATGAAAATTTGGAATAAAGAGGTGAAGCAGGTGCTGGAGAGAAATCCCTCGACCAGCCAGCTCCACGTACTTGATGAGCATGAGGAAGAGCTTGTATATGTACGCAGAGAGCTGAGCCGGACACACTTCATAGTAGCGGAAAAAGTCCACCGCCAAGGAAGGAAGGGGAAATGTGTATCTGATGATGAACGGGTACGCATAAAATGCGCAATATCCCGGGCGGTGTATATGCACGATGTCACGACCTGCTGGAACAAGTTCGATATGATTAGGGATCCTCCATTTGGCCTTAAGCGCAGTAAGCGCCGCGACATCCATTTCAGAAATGACGGGTTCAAACTCGTCCTCATGAGGGTTATTAAAATCAGTTTTGGCCTTCCCCGGGCGAGGAACCAGCTCATCCACAGTTGGAAATTTCTCATCTTCTGCCATAACCACCCCCTTTTCATGTGAAGGTATATCAATTTCCGGCGCGAGGGCACCATCATCTCTGTCTAGGTTAGATGAAGCCCTAGTCATCTCTTCTTTGGTTGCGTGGACCGGGAATGATAAAGAAAAGAAGGTAGCAGCCACAAGAATTTTTAACAGAAAGGGAAATGTGAGAAACCGGAGGAGACGAAGAAAGGTTTTGGGATTTTTTTTGAACGATTGGGAGCACATCACCCAAACGAAAAACTTTCCCTTATTTATAAGGATACAGGCACCATGAGCAGGAAAACCATACACCGCCATATTAATTCCAAACGGAAGAGGCACAGGAAACGACACAACATATAGGGAACGTGCGCCATAATGATGCATGACGAATTAATGACATTTCAAGATAACGTAACGGTTCGGTACGAGTCTCGAAGCATCACATCATCATCTCGCCATGGAGTATTCTCCATCTATCAAGGTGCTCAAATTTCTCAACCCTTAATGTGATGACCCAAAAGGTCACCCCGTGTAATTTTATCTAAATATGTTATCCGTGGCCATGAAAGTCTCCTTTTATCTCACATCGATATGCGTGCACAACCCGGACGTGTAACCGGGAAGCCGTTAAGTGGAAAATTGATTAAATGATGATTTTACATTAATTATTTGAGTAAAGTTGACTTTGGTCAACATTTTTGGTAAACGAATCCGGACCCATGATTTGAAGGTCCCGGAGGGTCTGCAAGAAAATATGGGACTTGGGCATATTCCCGGAATCGAATTCCGAGGTCCCAAGTCCGAGAAATAAATTTTTAAAGAAAATTGTTTTCTGAAAAAAGATATAAAGGCTTTTGAAAATGAAATTTGATGTGAAACCTTTGTTATCGGTCCCGTATTATGGTTCCAAATCCTGGAAAAGGTTCAATATGGTTATTATGTGTTATTTGTGAAATTTGGTAAGAAACGGACTTGGTTTGACGTGTTTCGGATCAAAAATGGAAAATTTGAAGTTTATGAAGTTTTTGAGAATTTTTATAGATTTTGAGGTTTAATTCGATGTTTGTGATGATATTTTGGTGTTTTGATTACTCGAATAAGTCCGTAGGATATTTTGGAGGATGTGTGTGTATTTGGTTTTGAGCCCCGAGGGCTCGAGTGAGTTTCGGGTGGGTGTCGGAGTGCGAAAGGGGTGAAAAATCTGGTGTGTTAACAGTCATCTGGTGTGTTAACAGTCATTTGGTGTCTGATGTAGACTACTATACGATCGCATAGGCCTTCTCGCGATCTTATGGCTTTGTGCTGGGGAAGAAATCTGATGCACTATGCAATCGCATCTACTGCTTCGCGATCGCATAGTGTAGTAGGTAGGTTGGGGGCTGGGGGTAGGTTATTCAGTGTGGTCGCGTTCATTGTTGTGCGATCGCGTAGGGTGAGGTTAGTAGAGTTGTGCGATCGCATTATCTCCTTCGCGATCGCGGAGCTTCAGCAAAACCAGTCCTCTATGCGATCGCAACTCCTACTTCGCGATCGCATAGACTAAATTCGCCCAGCGATTTTTAAAGACTCAAAACAGATTCAATACGGGATTAAACCCATTTTTCTCAAACTTCTTCTTCTCCACTCTTCTTGGGCGATTCTTGGAAGACTTTTTCGCCATAATCTCTTGGGTAAGTAATCTTAACTTCATTTTCTTCCATTGTCATCAACAATTATTATATTCTAGGCCTAAAATCATGGAATTAAAGGGTAGAAATTGGGATTTTGGGTAGAGTTAGGGCTTTTTGATTATTTGGAAATTTGACCTCGTTTTGGGGTCGGATTTCAAAACAAATTTTATATTCGGGCTCGTGGGGGAATGGGTGATCGGGTTTTGGTCCGAACCTCGTGTTTTGACCAAGCGGCCCCGGGGCCGATTTTTGGATTTTTGGGAAGAATGATGAGAAATCTATAATTAGGCATTGAAATTGAATTGTTGAGCAATTATTGATGTTATTAAGTTAATTATGTCTAGATACGATTGTTTCGGAGTCGAGTTCGAGAGGAAAAGCGATGCTAGAGGCTTGATTTGCATTCTTAGAGCCGAGGTAGGTGTTTGGCCTAACCTTAGCTTGAGGGAATAGGTATCGAGTCTTATTTGCTATGTGATATTCCATGTCCAACGCATAGGTGAGGTGACGAGTACCTATGTGATGTGGTCAAGCATGCCCGTGAGTCGAATTTCGTGATATATGTGATTTCTGTTGATATTCTTCGTGTTATGAAATGATTGTCACTTTGGAAGTTATGTGCCTGAGGGTAATTCATGATGTAGAATATTATTGATTATTCGTTCGGTTAAGGATTATTTGTTCAGTTGTACTTCGGAGTAATATTGGTTATAGCTGTGTTCCTTGCCGGAATAGTAGAGTTATTGTTGAACATTTCTGTGCTTTTAAGTATTTTTATTGTTGAGTTTTTCCTATTAAATTGTTGCTTTTATATATGCTATGCACGAGGGGACATTCCGTGCCAAGTGTTTGTGAGGTTATGCACGAGGGGACATTCCGTGCCGAGTGATTATCTGTTTATGCACAACGGGACATTCCGTGCCGAGTGATTATTTATTTATGCACGAGGGGACATTCCATGCTGAGTGATTAGTGAGGTTATGCACGAGCGTACATTCCGTGCCGAGTGTTTATTTATTTATTGCACGAGGGGACATTCCGTGCCAAGTGTTTGTGAGGTTATGCACGAGGGGACATTCCATGCTGAGCGATTAGTGAGGTTATGCACGAGGGGACATTCCATGCTGAGCGATTAGTGAGGTTATGCACGAGGGGACATTCCGTGCCGAGTGATTATTTATTTATGCACGAGAGGAAATTCCGTGCCGAGTGTTTTTGGTGAGGTTATAGCTTGAGGGGACATGCCGTGTCGTTCTGTTTATTTATTTGTTCAGAGTTTCTAATTCCTGCTGTTATTTATACATTTCAGTCGTTATCTTGTTCTGTCATTTCAGTGGATTGTAGCCCTTTTTCCCCAGCATGTTATCCCCCATTGTTGTACTTACTTGCTTACTTCCTGTCATTATTTTCTGTTATATTATTGAATAGCACAGGTGTTTATTTGTTGTTGTACCCTAGCCTCGTCACTACTTCGCCGACGTTAGGCTCGGCACTTACTCAGTACATGAGGTCGGTTGTACTGATACTACTCTTGCACTTCTTTATGTTGTGCAGATTACAGCATCGGACCCAGTGGACATTGAGCGAGGGAGTATCCTTCAGTCCACAGCGACACCGAGGTAGTCCTGCAGGCGTCCGCAGGCCTTGGCGTCACCATCTATTTCTTTCCTTCTATCTTATCTTGTATTTCTAGACAGCTACACTTGTTTATTTTAGACTCATATTTTTAGTAAATCTTAGACTGTCCGTGAGGTTGTGAAACTAGTTCTGGAGGAGTTTATGTACAGAATTTCATAAGATTTATCATGTTAAGTTGTTGATTTCTTACCTTCCGCATTTCTAATTATAACTGATTTAGTTTATCACTGTTATTTCAATCGTCTATAATAAAGAACCAAATGTAATAATCAGAGCGTTGGCTTGTCTAGCGGGTTCAACGTTAGACGCCATCAAGGCCTGAAGGTGGGATTTCGGGTCGTGACACTTAAGCTAGCGAGGTCCGCCCATCGAGCTCGCCCGAAGGCGACCTCGATTGACGGAGGGACTAACTGTATAGGTCATAATCTGAACAAAAGAAATTCATATAAGAAGGTACGACCAGAGGCCGAGCAAGCCGAAGTCGTGCTCATAAGGCGATATGACGGCGAGTGGTTCGGCTATGGCCGAGGTCAAACACCCAGAAGGCCTACACGGCGGACCAAACACTTAGGTGTCTCAGAGGGCCATTCTGAAGGACGATCAAAGGACTGAGGCATTCCAGTTAGGGACCGCTGGGGAAACGGGAATATCTAGTATAAATACTAGTAAGCAGAAAGAAGAAGGAGGTTGGTTCGAGAACACACACATCTTCATCCACAAAGAGCTTAGGATCTGAGAGTCTGCTTTAGGCAAAGGAAATCGCTCAGAGCCTTGGCACTAGCCCGTAAACAACTTTGTTGCATAAACGAAGATCTATCTCATCAATGGATTGGTGAACCTTTTCATTCCTTTACTTTGTATTATTATTCAACGTTAATCAAAACACTACCTTTTTCTATATCAGGGACCTCAACCGAGGATTGTAATCGATTCTTAGTTCCAATCATTTTAACTTCTTCTCATTTATACTCTTTGATATAGAATTAATTATCTTTGGTTAGGATTTATCCTTCTTCTAATCATTTGACTTAATTTGGCAAAAAGACTTAAAAAACTTTTTTTCAAATATTCGAACCCTGCATGAACGCTGAATTCCTTGTGCAGTGGGCTGCTCATTTATAGTCAAGACGCAACACAGAGAAACAAATAGGAAAGGTGGGGAATTTTACCCTTGAAATGATAGGAGAACGGACCAAATGACAAAGAATCCAGCATTTCTGAAACCACACACACAGTGACAGCAGCGACGAGACCAAAAATAATTCTCTCATTCTGTTGATTTTCTTTTAAATAAAGTTATCATTATCGCCTGAGTAGCTCCAAAAGACATAATCTGACTAGCTGGTGAAATAAGATCATATACAGCACATAACAGGTAGAATTTTAACGAAAGCATTTATTAGTCACACAAATTAATTGGAAAATCATGCTAGCAATTAAGTACTCCATCCGTTTCAAATTAGATGAGATAATTTTCGTTTTAGTTTGTACCAAAATAAATGATATATTTTTAAATTTAAAAATAGTTCAACTTTAAACTCTTCATTTTACCTATTTTACTCTTAATAAGTAACTTTTATAACCACATAAATGTCATGACTCCACAAAAGTTTTACCCCTAAAGCTTTTAAGACCACCAGTTTCAAAAGTCATTTTCTTTTTTTAAACTTCGTGTCGAATCAAACTATCTCATCCAAATTAATACGAAAGGAGTAATAAATATCGACACAAGCTCGCGTACTAGGAAAATAGTTACTACTATATAACAAAGAAAAAAAGATTTAATCAAAGTTGAAGGCAAAAAACCAGATAGTAGTTGTTTTGTGAAAATGTCATCTGAACTTATAGCAGAACAGTTTCACATTTTGATCCTATGTGGAAAGCAAAGAAACACCTGGCTATAACAACATCAAGATTCAACCAATAATACTCAGAAAATTACAGAATGTTTCACAAGTAAATAAACCATTAATGAATACCAAACAATTAAGCATGGCACATCGCACACCTTATAATCTAAGCAAATTCCAAACAACAAAGTCTAGTATAAAATGAAGGGAAGCATGGAGCAACCGTAAAGTCTTACCTATAGGTTATATGTTCGAGGCATAAAAGCAGCCATTAATATTTGTATTAGAATAGGCTGTCTACATCACATCTCTTGGCAGGGGTGGCAAAATGGTTAAAAGAAAACAACTAACCACCCATATTATCCACTAAAAAATGGGCTGGATAATGAACTTTGTAAAAACGGATCAAATATGGATAAAAACCATGTCATCCATTTAGAAAAATGGATAACCAATGAGTCTAACTTTTATATTTGTAAGGCCTCAAGTTGGGTGTTCCTCAAGGAAAAAATTGCACGGGGCGCCCTATTTGATCGCCCACATTTAACATTTACCCATATTTTTAAAATTATTTAACTTATACTCTAAGTTTACAACTTCATGCGCTCCTTCTTCCGGCTACCTGTGCAAAACTTCAGTTTATTTAGTGCTGAATTTTTTACAAATGAACTAAATAACTTCAGCATCTTCTGCTGAAATTTTTGAAAAAGCTTTATGACAAAACTAAACTTCAGCTTATTTAGTGCAGAAGTTTTTACAAAAGAACGAAATAACTTCAGCATTTTCTACCGAAATTTTTGAAAAAGTTTTATGACAAAACTAATTAATCCAGGACAAAATTTCAGCTTATTTAGTGCTGAAGTTTTTACAAATGAACTAAATGACCTGCTGAAGCTATTGAAAAGCTTTATGACAAAACTAATGAATCCAGGACAAAACTTCAGTTTATTTAGTGCTGAAGTTTTTACAAATGAACTAAATAACTTCGCATCTTTTGCTGAAGTTTTTGAAAAAACTTTACGACAAAACTATTGAATCCAGGACAAAACTTCAGCCAAAACATGCTTAAGTACAACAAATAGAGAACAAAACTTCAGCTAGTAGAATGCTTAAGTTCGGCAATTATAAACAACTTCAGGCTCGTCTCCTAGAATGCTGAAGTTTGTGTGATTGCCTTTGCTACTTCAGGCCCGTATGCCTGAAGTTTATGCGAAAAGTGGGTACGCTTGAATTTTTTTTGCAAAGCGGGTATAAGTTAAAACGTGACCCAAAAAGCGAGTATAGGTGCAAATGCCTAATGTTTAGCTAAAAGTATATATATTTTTATGTATATCGCCTCATATTTTACTTTTGTTTCGTGAGTTTTAGATGTTAATTGTGATGATGTATATTAATTTGAAGTGTGTTTATGTGTAGTAATGATTCGGGAGCAATTGGGGGCGTAACGCAGAAAATTAGAGCCAAAACACACAAAATCGGGCAAATTGGGATTTTGGGCGCCGCAAGCAGTGCCTGGCGCCACCTGTGGTGCTAGAGATAGTGCTGAAATTTAAGGCAGCGCCCTGGTGGGCGCCTGGCACTACCCAGGGCGCCGGTGACGTGAATTTTACCTATTTTGCCCGGGACACGGTTTATTCGACCCTAGACCTACCCAACACGTATAAAAGCAAGACTAAACACAATTTTGAGGAGGTTGACGCCACTTTGGAGGAAAAACACACACGGGATCGTTAGGAAGCGGAGAATTCTCAGTTTTCTTCATCTTTTCTAGTATTTACAATTTATTCAACACTTATGCAATTGTTTAATTATATCATTAGTGGCTAAACACCCACTGTTCTGGGGTTGTGATTTAGCCATGAATATTGTTGTTTGACATTAGCTTAACCTTGACTATAATTCACTTAATATATGGTTGTTTCTTCAATTCTGTGTTTAATTGCTTAATTGCCTGGCCAACATTTAGGATCTATATACTATTTATGCTATGCTTGGGAAAGTCGTGTATAAATTAGAGAAGAATTGAAGAGAGCGCGATCTTAACCCTTCAGGGGAGCAGATTTGTGGTTAGGATAGGAATATACCTAGTCACCGTGCTTAATTAAATATCATAATCTTAATGCGTTCAAATAGATTAATTTCATAGGAATATAGACGTTAATCTATTGAGAATAGGTGAGTAGTGCTTTGGGAGAAGGATATGAGAACAATTATCGATTAATTAGCAACCATGAGTGAATTATATGAAAGGGAGAGTTAATTAGATCACAATATGAATGGTGAATCGATCACAACCCTGTAATTCTTGTCTCTATTGAATACACACAACAATCGTTACTTGTTAATTTAGTTATTACTTAGAATCGTAGTATAGTATGATCACATTATTGGACTTTGATTTTAGCTGGATTAAATAACAATTTTAGTGATTTAGTGAGTAGTTTACACATAAGTCTCTATGGGTACGATATCTGGACTTACAATCCTATATTACTTGTCGACCACGTATACTTGCGTGTGTGTTTGGGAGCAACAATGCCCCTTCCTCAAGTTAGGGAGACGAAGAATTCCCCCAAAAGTGATCATATGCAAGAAGTCATAGATAATATGGTTACCCATATTATTCGCCGGTAACCCGTTTTTATCTGCATTAATTATGGGTCGGGTATGATAATTTATCCGTTTTTTCATTACCCGTTTTTCACCATAACCATATCCGACCCGACCCGTCAGTTTGCCACTCCTAACCTTGGGATACGGCCCTTCTCTAAATCAACGCGAACGCGAAATGCCCCTTTAAAATCTAGTATAAAATGCAAGCACTCCCTAATACAGGGATCGGATCAAAACAACATGGCACCAAATGCATGTGTATTGTGTAACACTAAAAATCTACCAGTTAAGATAGGTATACAACCTGACATCATTAGCATGCACGTAAATATGACTTCAACACAGTGATTTATGCTCAAATAAATGTCCAAATATTTGTTCTATATATAGAAAACTAAATGGTGAGATCTTAAGGAGGTTCAATGTCGTAACGTTTCTACTTTCCTACGTATCAGAAGAAACAAAAAAATTATTGGACATCAGCCTTCATGGATAATTCTCGGAGCTCGGAACCCAATTATTGTCTTTTTAGACAAGTATGACGTAAATGTATGAAAAAAATAAAGAGTGACCATTTTATATATAGCGCAGTTTTAAACCGCGCTATACTTTAACGGTGTTTTGGCCGTTAAAGTATAGCGCGGTTTAAAATCGCGCTATATATGTATAACGAGCTAGGCATTTTACGAATATAGACTACTTTCTAGTTTTTACTTTAACTGTTTATTTCGTCTAGTCTAATGTTACTTGATTGTTGCTCTAGTCTCAGGAACTTTGATTGAATGCGTAGGGTCAGAAGTCAGGACAGACTCGACGGCTTTGACCCCGAACCTGAGAGAACATTTCACAGGAGGTTGAGGGAAGCAAGGGATACAAACGATATTCAGGCACTCGTTCAATTTCATGTGAACATGGCAGAGGAGCAACATATGGCTGTTCAGGAGGTAGCAATGCCCAGTATTGCTAATGTTACCTCCAACATCGTGAAGCCTAGAATCACTGGGCACTTTGAGCTGAAACAGATCATGATCCAGCTACTTCATGCAAACGGGCAGTTTATGGGTCTTCCACACGAGGATCCACAGTAGCACATTCTAAACTTCTTAGAGATTAGTGATACCTATATCACTAACGGGGTCACTCCAGATTATGTGAGGCTCACACTCTTTCCATTCTCTCTGTTGGGCGAAGCTAAGCGATGGCTAAAGGCAGAACCAGCTAATTCCATTACATCATGGAATGATTTGGCAAGAAATTTTCCGGCAAGGTTCTTCCCTTCAGGCAAAACTGCAAAGATCAGAAGTGAGATAGTTGCATTTAAACAGAAAGCAGGAGAATCTTTATATTCAACATGGGAAAGGTTCAAGGGGCTACTCAGAGACTGTCCCCATCAAAATCAAACAAACAAAGTGCTAGCTCATACTTTCATAGAGGGGCTCCATCCCCAAATAAAGATTGTGGTAGATGCTACAGCGGGAGGTCAAGTATTGGAGAAAAGCTTTGATGAAATTTATGCATTATTGAACAAATTCTCCAAAAGCAATCCAGATTGGAAAGAAGTGATGAGTAGGAACATGGTCCAAAAGTCACCAGGGGTTCTTGAATTAGATGTTGTCTCAACATTGTCAGCACAGATCTCTACACTGACCAACCAAGTCAATCAGATGACCATGATCATTAACAAGCAACAGTCTCAACCAGTGCAACAGGTTCAACCAGTGCAACAGGTTCAGGTATTTTATGAAGTATGTGGAGAGGGTCACCCGAGTGACTTGTGCCCAGCTAATCCAGTGTCTATCTTCTTTTTGGGTAATGCAAATAGGGGTCAAGAAAATCAATATGGGAACACTTATAATCCCAACGGGAGATACCACCCAAACTTCTCTTGCGGTGGAAATCAAGGCACTCAGAAATCAATACAGGCCTCAAGCACCTCAACAACAATACAGACCACCTCAGTCTGAACAACAAGCGAGTCCAACAAGACACCTTGAGGAGATGATGAAGAAAATGATGGCAGATCAGCAGGCCAAAGCCGTAGCAATGAGAAATTTGGAACGCCAAGTGGGACATCTTGCCAGTGCCCAAAATACCAGACCAGTGGGAGCTCTTCCAAGTGACACTGAGGCTAATCCTAAAGCATCTGTTAATGCCATATCCTTGAGGAATATGAGGCAATTAGAAGAGGTTCATTCTAAGAAGAGAAAGCATGTAACTTTTAACGAGAGGCCAACCATTATAGAATCAACATCAGACAATTCAAAAGAATCAGAAAAGCCAGCTGAAGAGGTGGTGGCTGAACAACCCCCACCATTGGTTTCAAGGCCACCCCCTCTGTTCCCTCAAAGGTTGCAGAAAGTAAAAGATAATGACGCATACAAAAAGTTCCTTGATCTTTTGAAGCAGGTGCAAATCAACATTCCATTGGTAGACATTTTGCAGGAAGTGCCCAAATATGCTAAATGCATCAAGGACATTGTGGACAATAAAAGGAGGCTGACTGAGTTTGAAACTGTGGCACTCACTGAGGAATGTAGCTCAAGAATTCAAAGCAAGCTACCTCAGAAATTAAAGGATCCGGGTAGTTTTACTATCCAGATCTCAATTGGTAAGCACACAGCCGGGTGAGCTTTGTGTGATCTTGGGGCGAGCATTAATTTGATGTCGCTATCTGTGTTCAGACAGTTGGGGTTGGGTGAGCCACGCCCAACAACAATGATTTTACAGTTGGCTGATCGCTCTTTTGCTCATCCTGAATGAGTGATTGAAGATGTGCTAGTTCAAGTGGGCTATTTCATATTCCTTGCTGATTTTATTATCTTGGATTATGAACCTGATCAGGAAGTCCAATTTATTTTGGGGCGTCCCTTATTAGCCATGGGCCGAGCTATTATTGATGTGTGTGAAGGAAAGATGACGACGAGGGTTGGTGATCGAGTAGAGGTGTTTAATGTATATAAAGCACTCAAGTTACCAGCCCACTATGAAGAGTTATCCATGATTGTAGTAGTCCAATCCAAGGCTGCATCAGTGGTACCTTATATGAGTCATGTTGACCCCCTTGAGCGAGTTTTGGTTGAGATGAAGAAGATAGTGAAGATGAAACGAGGGGAGAAATTGAGAAATTTCTTGAAATATTTTGCAGTTATACCCACGGGCTAGGAAAATTTGAGGAGCCGAACAAGCCTATTACTCTGACCCCTCCTAAACAATCTATTGAGGAAGCACCAAAGCTGGAACTTAAACCTCTCCTAGCACATTTACCCTATGCTTATTTGGGGAACTCTGAGACATTGCCCGTGATCATCTGATCCAGCCTGACTAATACACAAGAAGAGAAATTGCTCAGAGTACTTTGTGAGCACAAAAAGGCGATTGGGTGGACAATTGCAGATATTAAAGGAATAAGTCCATCATTTTTCATGCATAAAATCTTCTTGGAAGATGGACATCGCCCGAGTGATGAGCAACAAAGGAGGTTAAATCCCATAATGAAAGAAGTTGTGAAGAAGGAAGTAATTAAATTGCTTGATGCAGGTATCATCTTTCCTATTTCTGACAGCAACTGGGTAAGACCGGTTCAATGTGTGCCCAAAAATGGGGGATGAATGTGATTGAGAATGGTAAAAATGAGTTGATTCCTACTCGCACTGTTACGGGATGGAGAGTTTGCATTGATTATCGAAGGCTCAACAAGGCAACACGCAAGGATCACTTCCCGCTTCCCTTCATTGACCAAATGTTGGACAGATTAACGTGACAAGAATATTATTTCTTTCTTTATGGGTACTCGGGATACAATCAAATTGTCATATGCCCAAAAGATCAGGAAAATACCATATTTACTTGTCCTTATGGCACTTTCGCCTTCAAGCGAATGTCGTTTGGTCTCTGTAATGCACCAACAACTTTCCAGAGATGCATGATGGCTATTTTCATTGATATGGTGAAAACATTCGTGGAGGTGTTTATGGATGACTTCTCAGTCTTTGGGTCATCTTATGACGATTGTTTAAAAAATCTGTGCATGGTATTAGCCCGCTGTGAAGAAACAAATCTGGTCTTGAATTGGGAGAAGTACCACTTTATGGTGCAGGAAGGCATCTTTTTGGGTCACAGAGTGTCTAGGAGTGACATCGAAGTTGAAAAGGCAAAAGTGGAGGCAGTTGAAAAATTACCTCCACCAATTTCTGTGAAGGGTGACCGGAGTTTCTTGGGACACGCAGGATTCTATATGCGCTTTATTAAAGATTTTTCTAAAATTGCTACTCTGTGCAGGTTGCTCGAAAAAGATGTCAAGTTCAGCTTTGATGATGCCTGCCTGAAGGCATTTGAGGAACTCAAAAAGAAATTGGTAGCTGCCCCCATAATTGTTGCACCAGATTGGTCCCTACCATTTGAACTTATGTGTGACGCCAGTGACCATGCAATTGGGGCAATGCTAGGCCAAAGGAAAGACAAGGTGTTTTATTCTATTTACTATGCGAGTAAGACCCTTGATGATGCACAACTGAATTACACCACCACTAAGAAGGAGCTGTTAGCTATGGTGTGGGCCTTCGAAAAAGTTTGGGCATACTTGGTGGGAACAAAAGTCATAGTCCACACCGATCATGCAGCAATCAGGTATCTATTTACAAAGAAAGAATCTAAAGCTAGATTGAGATGGGTTTTATTGTTGTAGGAATTGATGTGGAAATAAGATACCGAAAGGGCATTGAGAACCAAGTAGCCGACCATCTATCAAGGTTGGAAAATCATGACCACATGGAGGAGGGTAGAGAAATTAAAGAAGTGTTTCCTGATGAGCAACTTTTTGCTGTAACCCAAGACCCTCCTCCATGGTATTCTAATGATGTGAATTATCTTGTGAGTGGGGTACTTCATCCAGAAATAGAATCTGAGGCAAGGAAGAGGTTCTTACGCGATGTGAAGTTCTACTACTGGGATGAGCCATATTTGTACAAAGAATGTGCTGACCAGTTAATGAGGAGATGCATTCCTGATAAAGAAGTGGAATTAGTGTTGTATGATTTTCATTCATCTCCTTATGGGGGGCATCATGGTGGCGATAGAACAACGGCGAAAGTACTACAATTTGGGTTCTTTTGGCCAACTCTATTCAAAGACGCCCATGTATTTGTTAAAAAGTGTGACCAGTGTCAGAGAACAGGAACGATCACGAGGAAGCACGAGATACCCTTGAATAACATCTTGGAGGTCGAGATTTTTGATGTGTGGGGGATAGATTTTATGGGACCATTCCCATCATCTAGAGGAAATAAGTACATTTTCCTGGCAGTTGACTACATGTCAAAATGGGTGGAGGCAATTGCATTGCAAACAAATGATGCCATGGTTGTAGCTGCGTTTGTGAAGAAGAACATATTTTCGAGATTTGGGACTCCATGTTCCTTGATTAGTGATGAAGGAACCCACTTCTGCAATTGGTTGTTGAATAACCTTCTATCTAAATATGGAGTCCGTCATCGAGTTGCGACAACATGTCACCCTCAAACAAGTGGACAAGTTGAGGTATCGAATAGAGAAATAAAGCAAATATTAGAGAAAACGGTGAGTGTGAACAGGAAGGATTGGGCTGCAAAGTTAGATGATGCCTTATGGGCATATAGAACAACTTATAAAATGCCAATTGGCCGTCACCGTACAGGTTAGTCTATGGGAAGGCGTGCCACTTGCCCGTTGAACTCGAACATAAAGCATATTGGGCCATCAAGAAGCTAAACATGGACCTTGAAGCCGCGGGTGAGAAAAGGCTGCTGCAGTTGGATGAATTAGATGAGTTCAGGCTGCACTTGTATGAAAATGCCAAAGTGTAAAAATAAAAGACCAAAAGATGGCATGACAAGCATATTAAGCCGCGTCAATTCGAGCCAGGCCAACATGTATTATTATTCAATTCTAGGCTGAGATTGTTTCCAGGGAAGCCAAAATCGAGATGGTCAAGCCCGTTTGAGGTAGTGAGAGTCACTCCTTATGGTGCACTTGAGTTTTGAGATATACACGGTGAAAGAACATTTCTGGTGAATGGGCATAGAGTCAAGCACTATTGGGGAGGACCCATGAATCGTGAGAAGACCAAAGTTGTGCTCGCTGATTAGTAAGGCGAGACTCTGCTTCGTTCCGCGACGTTAAATCAGGCGCTTGTTGGGAGGCAACCCAATTTTTATTGCTTTCATAGATAACTTCTTAATTTCTTTTTTTTAGGTAGAGTACATAGAATTTCACATTTTTCTTTGTAGGAGTAGAATTTATAGATATAATGGTGTAGGACATGTACTTGAGTATTTAAAAAGGTTAGGGGGATCAGGATGTTACTAAAAAAAAAAAAAATTCGCTGGAACAGTGCCCAGGCCAGCGCACAGCGCTGCCTGGGGCGCTGAAAGCAGAATGTTAATTACCCCTAGCGCCAGGTAAAGCGCTGGGCGCTGGCTGGGGGGTCCAATATTTTTTTTTTCGTTTTCTTTTTATTTTCTAAACCCATACCCATTAAACCCAACCCAATTACCCACCTACACTAATATCATAACCCATCATCTACCCAAATACCCAAACCCGCCCAAACTCTACTCTCCAAAAATACAAAAAAAAAAAACCAAAAAAAAACACACGCACCATCCTTTCCTCTCTACCGCGACTTTTTCCCCCTCTCTAAAAAATTTTCAAGTTTTTTCTCTTGCTTTTCTTCTCCAATCTACAAGTAAGTTCTTCTTGTTCTTCTTTTTGTGTTTTAGTTAGTTGTTACAAGGTATATCCCATACCCCAAGAGCCCTAGTCCCCAAATCTTTCCCATTATGAAATTGTTAAAAAAAAATTGGTGGTTGGCTTCAAATTGTTGAATTTATGTGCTTCCTATGTGGTTGGAGTAGAGTCCCTCTACTCCATTAAAAATTGGGATGGCCACCATATTCCACCATTGTTGAATTTTAGAACTCACACTTTATGCCCATATGTTATTTTTGAAAATGCTTGAATAATGATTTTGGATACACCGGTGAAGGCTGAGTAACCGAGTGTCCTTGTGATTGAATTTGGGATAAGTGTGGGGTGTGTAGGGATGTTGTTACATGCTAAGGCGATTGAGCTTTAATGAAAAAAAAATTCATGTCTTTACACTATGTATCTTATGTATTGTATGTTTTTGACTTGTTGTAAAAATTAGCTAATGTAGTCTAGTTGTGTAGTTGTAGAAAGTGGAGTCACACATGCCTATTGCTTACATTGAAGTGAATTCATGTAGCCATGATCAATTAATTCTATGAGTATCTTGGGGAAGTCTTGAGTACCCATAGCTTTAGCATGCAACACTTGCACTTCTCCAATAAAAATTATGAAAATATTATACATTGCACCTTTGGTTTTAAGTGTGGGGTCCTTGTAGGACTTGCACCACAACCTTAGGTCTAATCTTTGACAAGTCTCATGTTCATGTTTTCATTGTGTTGCAGGATAAAAATGGCTCGTGATAGTGCTACCAAAGGCAAAGGCATTGGCAAATCCTCCTCCACCTCTCATGCGCCCATAAAGAGAAAGCAAGGAGAAGGCCCCTCACGACAAGCAAAGGGAAAGCAACTGGCCGAGGGATCACAACCTGCACCATTGAGACCTAGGCCCCAGTTATATTTTATAAATGATGCGACTATTTCTTGGCACAGGGACTTTGTGCCACATGGTCGTTATATCTCCGACATGAGGATAAACACCAAGGCTTTTGAGCGGAATTTTCCTGAGGTGATGGTCTAACTACACGCCAGGCACATGGAAACGTTATTAACATGCCCTTGACCGGAAAATCTAAGCATGGTCCAGGAACTCTATGCAAATTGGCATCTCGGGCATGACCTCTCGCATGTACGGGGTGTCAAGATTCCAATGCACAGGGAGGACTTATGAAAATACTTGGGTGTTGAAAATGTTGACCCAAGGAGACTACAAAAATTTGTTCGCAGCCCAAAATACACCTTGATACGTCACATTTTATGTGGCGTTGATTCAAATGCCAAATGGACCAGGAAACAAGGCAACGTTCATCTTCATATGGTCCGTTCAGATTTTAACAAGACTGCCAAGGTGTGCCAAAACTTTGTACATGCCAGACTCATGCTTGTCGAGCATAGCAGCGACTGCACTCGTGCTCGAGTGTGTGTCATTTATTTTTGATGACAGGACGACCCATCAATGTGGGTGAATTAATGTTGGGGGAGATGGCCCGTACGAGGTTTGGGCAGCAGATTAAACGGTTCGTCTTTGGAGATTTGCTCACCCGTTATCTGATGGACTTCGGGGTGCCTGAGTACAATGGTTATGACGAGGTGGTGGAGGCTCCAACAGGGCTACTAGACATCACAACACTGCTGGAGACATCATCCAAGCTGACATCGACTACGAGATATGAGAGGGACGAGAACTTCATCAGGTATATTTATAAATCTCTTAACTTTTTGATGTGCATGGCTGGTGCTACGGATGAGGAGCATATGCAATTACGCAATGAGTTATCCATTTCATCCAAAGAGATGTTGGGGATTGCACCTGACAGCCCCATTCATTCTTCAGAGGATGTCAACACAGTCCGTGGCTCAGACACAGAGGATAAGGGGGTGACGAGGTTAGGGGGCCACGGGCCTTGGTTCCTCTAGGCCCCAATGATGATGAGCCTGCAGCAGTTGCTATGGAGGACTCCGATTGACAGGGAGCATTTCTTTTCACCCTTCTCTGTTTTTTAATTTGTATATGCATCCAAGACTACTCATGCTTTAAATGTGGGGTGGGAAGGATGCTACTTGTGGAATTGTTGTATAAATTGTATAATTGTGTTTTAATTTTTTTTTTTAGTATTAATTAGTTTTTTTTAGTTAGTTTTGTTTATTTTCAGTTTGTTCCAAGTTTGGTTAGTTAGTCTTAATTAGTTTTAGTTAGTGTTACAAAAAAAACAAAAAAACAAAAAAAAAAAAAAGCTCGGACTTTTCCCGACGATGGATTTGTTGGACAATTTTTTTGAGGGATAAAGTCCGATTTAAGAATACCAAAAAGATTTTTCTTAATTTTTAATTTTTTGTAGGATAGTTAGGTAGTATCCCTTGGTTTTTCTTAAGGCACCGGTTCTTTTCCAAGGGTGTAGCTCGAACTGGGCACTTTAATTTTTTTTTTGGAGTAGTTAGGAAGAAACTGAGTAACTTGGAAATACTCATTGACATGTTTGGTGCTGGCATATTAGGTTATAACATACATTCTACTTTCCCTTGTATTTGGTTTGACATGTGAAGCCTAAGTAAAGATAAATATCCTATTTTGTGACTCCTTAGCTCAGTTGTTTGACTTGTATGCCACATAGTGTGATATTGCTTAATTCTCTCAATTATGTGTGCTTGTTTGACTTGAGAGTTGAACAAAACCGTTGTGATTGAGTCATGTGCAATGTGTGCTTGAGGTCTAGTGATTTTCTATGCTATCTTGTGTAGTCTAAAACTTGCCCCGTGTGTTAATCGAAGCAAAATTGTAGGTTATGCTAATCTAGGAGATGACATAGGAATTTTCTTGCTTGTTCATGGATGTACTTGTCCCACAAAAATAAAAAATTTCCATTGCTAGCCTCTTTGAGCCTATAGACATTTTCTTTGGCACCCACATTACAAGCCGTACCCCTATTTTGTTCTTAAATTGAGATTTTTGCACTTTTAACTCCTAAGGCACTTAGTCGCTAAAAGAAGTAAGGTGAGATATTGGGGATTAGTTTTTGAGTGGAGCCATGGAAGGACCCGTTGGTGCACTAAAATTGAAATCAAAAGCCACTAGCCAATGAACTTTCATGTATGGAGTGTGTGTAAAAACAATTGTTGTAAGAAAGAAAAAAGAGAAGAAAAAAATAATAATAGTAAAAGTATGTAGAAAAAAAGAAGATACACACCTCCACTTCCTATTTTGTGCTAGTGGAAGTATAGAAGTGCTTAATTGAAAAAGGGCTATGTTGTATATGGGTTGTGGCAAGTGAATTGGTTGAGAAGAATATGTGTTGAATTGTGATTGTAGTGTATTAAAGTGCTTAGGAGGGTTAGTCACTATTCCTAAATATATCCTACCCGTCCCTTAGCCTACATTACAACTTAAAAGTCCTAATTGATCCTAGATTTGGGCTAACTTGAATTCGTAGAGATCTACACTAAGGGCAAGCTTATGGTACGACCACGGGATGCATATGAATTCTTTGTCAGAGTGAGTGAAATTTTGTTCAATTGTGTGATGTCCTTAAATTATATTCAAAAAGCATATTTAAATGTGGGGACTAGTTATATTCACTCTTTTGTTTGTTGGTGAGGGCACATGATCTCATGAGCAATTGGTAATGTTGTAAATTTTCTTGTTGGGTAAGTGCGTGACTTGAGAGGGCTTAGGGGTTACAAGTTGACTCTTGAGGTTGAGTGGTTGCAATTAGGTTGTTGGTATGATTGATTAAAATTGTTATACTTGGGCATGTTCAAAAAAGGGGAAGAATGTGAAATTTTGTATGTTCATACTTGATTGCCGTTATCGATCATGGTCAAGGGGTAAAGTGTGTGATTAAAAGTAAAAGTACTCCTTTATAGTAAACTTTGTACGTGTTGGAGGGTAGTAGTTTGTCTCAGTGCTCGAGGACGAGCAAGAGTCTAAGTGTGGGGTGTTGATGTTTAACTTAAAGTATATATATTTTTATGTATATCACCTCATATTTTACTTTTGTTTCGTGAGTTTTAGATGTTAATTGTGATGATTTATATTAATTTGAAGTTTTTTATGTGTAGGAAGCGCCTGGCGCCACCTGTGGCGCTAGAGACAATGCTTAAATACAAGGTAGCGCCCTGGTGGGCGCCTGGCGCTACCCAGGGCGCCGGTGACGTGAATTTTACCTATTTTGCCCAAGACACGGTTTATTCGACCCTAGACCTACCCAACATGTATAAAGCAAGACTAAACATAATTTTGAGGAGGTTGATGACACTTTGGAGGAAAAACACACACGGGATCGTTAGGAAGCGGAGAATTCTCAGTTTTCTTCATCTTTTCTAGTATTTACAATTGATTCAACACTTATGCAATTGTTTAATTATATCATGAGTGGCTAAACACCCATTGTTCTGGGGTGTGATTTAGTCATGAATATTGTTGTTTGACATTATCTTAACCTTGACTATAATTCACTCAATATATGATTGTTTCTTCAATTCTATGTTTAGATGCTTAATTGTTTGGCCAGCAGTTAGGTTCTATATACTATCTATGCTATGCTTGGGAAAGCTGTGTATAGATTAGAGAAGAATTGAAGAGAGCGCGATCTTAACCCTTCATGGGAGCGAATTTGTGGTTAGGATAGGAATATACATAGTCACCGTGCTTAATTAAATATCGTAATCTTAATGCGTTCTACAAGATTAATTTTATAGGAATATACGCGTTAATTTATTGAGAATATGCTAGTAGTGCTTCGGGAGAAGGCTATGAGAGTAATTATCGTTTAATTAGCAACCATGAGTGAATTATATGAAAGGGAGAGTTAATTAGAACACAATACGAATGGTGAATTTGTCAAAACCCTGGAATGCTTGTCTCTATTGAATACACACAACAATCAACTCGTTACTTGTTAATTTAGTTATTACTTAGAATCGTAGTTCAGTATAATCACATTATTGGACTTTAATTTTAGCTGGATTGAATAACAATTTTAGTGATTTAGTGAGTAGTTTACACAAGTGTTTGTGGGTACGATATCTGGACTTACAATCCTATATTACTTGTCGACCACGTAGACTTGCGTGTGCATTTGGGAGCAACAATGCCCCTTCCTCAAGTTAGGAGACTAAGAATTCCCCCAAAAGTGATCATATGCAAGAAGTCATAGATAATATGATTACCCATATTATTCGCCGGTAATCCATTTTTTATTTGCATTAAATATGGGTTGGGTCTGATAATTTATTCATTTTTTCATTACCCGTTTTCCACCAGAACCATATCCGATCCGACCCGTTCGTTTGCCACTCTTACCCTTTAGGATACGGCCCTTCTTCGAATCTACGTGAACGCGGAATGCCCCTTTAAAATATAGTATAAAATGCAAGCACTCCCTAATACAGGGATCGGATCGAAACAACATGGCATCAAATGCATGTGTAACACTAAAAATCTACCAGTTAAGATATGTATACAACCTGACATCATTAGCATGCACGTTAATATGACTTCAACACAGTGATATATTTGTTCTATATATAGAAAACTAAATGGTGAGATCTTAAGGAGGTTCAATGTCGTAACGTTTCTACTTTCCTACGTATCAGAAGAAACAGAAAAATTATTGGACATTAGCCTTCATGGATAATTCTCGGAGCCCGGAACTCAATTATTGTCTTTTTAGAAAAGTATGATATAAATGTGTGAAAAAATAAAGAGTGACCATTTTATATATAGAGCGATTTTAAACCGCGCTATATTTTAACGGTGTTTTGGCCGTTAAAGTATAGCGCGGTTTAAAACCGCGCTATATATGTATAACGCGGTTATAAAAAGCTTTACGCTGGGCTGATGTGACTGATACATATAGCGCAGTAAAAAACAACGCTATATGGTATAGCGCAGTAATAAAAAGCAATATACCTATTTCTGGGCCCACCAATAAGTTTCATGCGGTTAACTGACATAACAATAATTCAAATGGGTATAGCGCCCTTTAAAAGTGCGCTATAAAATTGATCCCCCCGAGCTAGGCATTGCCTTATTTAAAGGCGTTAGGATTTTACGAATATCCATTTAAAAAATATTCTAACTCCCGTTTAAACTTTTCTTCTTGTTAAATTCTCAAGCATTTTTTCATAATGTCTGAAGAGGG
>ML274650.1:0-42916 GCA_005239495.1 Nicotiana undulata | reverse complement strand
AACGCGAGATAGCAAATGAGGGGTCGGCTGGGGGGTAATTGGGTTTAATTAAGGTAACGTTGATCTGGACCGTTGATCTCATTTGATCAACGGTTCAGATCAGGTATGGGGTTGGGCCAGGTTAATTATGGGTTTTGGGTTGGGTTAAGTATGGGTTTTGGGTCAGGTGGGGTTGGGTTGGGTTTAGAAATTCGCTAAAATTTAAATAAAATGGGCTAAACGTTAAATACCCTTAAAAATAAGATAATTAATTAATAAAATAGCTAATACTTGTGTAAAAAATGAAATTAAGGTGATTAACTAATATGAAAATATAAGATGATCAATTATTGATTTTAAAATAGTATAAATGTACATTTGTGCTCTTATTGCAAAATTGTTATAATTAGCTCAATAATATCAATATTGACTAATTCGTTGAACAATTAAATCCTAATGGAATTGAATAGGATTATGAATAATACACTGAGCAAAAACATGTCTTGTAATTATTTATAACATCATTTATGAATAATTATGGAATATAGAATATTAAGTAAACAGGAAAATAATTTGATAAAAATACGGAATATTATGGGAAAATATCAATTACTATAAAGAGTGATTTTGAAGGTATATATGAAAATTTAAAAAATAATTTGAGGAAAAATTGGATATCAACAACTGCCCCTCTTTACACGGAAAGGATGAAAGAGTTGTCGGATAAAGATATGATGGCCAATTTTTGACCGAGTGGGAATAGTATGAATAATTTAGACCGCACCCTGGTTTCTGAGCTGCCTGCATATCCCCGGTTTTATAGGAATCAGGCCGTATGTAGTTCGGGAGTCACCGATGAAGTATATCGGTGATGTTTTATAAGGACGGATGCAAGGTGTAAGGTAAGGTGAACAGAATGGCTTACGGGATAGTTAGGAGAATTGGAGCGGTCCGCTCCTGCCTGGCTGACTGTTCCTAGCCGGATTTCCTGCAAATGAATAACAAGTATATATTGTGCGTAATTTAAACATGATGCAAATTTCCATTGGACTATGAATGTTGTCTTTGGACGGTTGAGGATGACGTCCTTAGACCATGATGTCCTGGTCCATGAATCGCTTGATGCGGGATTCACAGGCTATGAAATAATGTTCTCGGGCCATGAAGATGGTGCCTCAAACCATGATGCCTTTGAATAATGATATGCAAACTGATAAAAGAGATCCTTAGGCCATGAAATAATGTTCTCGGGCCATGAAGATGGTGCCTCCGAACGATGACGCCTATGGATAGGTTGGCGATATTTTAGCCCATGAGAATGCAATAGTATGATGCTAACAAGACAAAGCTTAGTCTTGCGAATTAAAGGGGCAGAGCTTAGCCCGAAAGGAAGAGAAGTAAATAATGACAGAGACAGTGATTTATTTGAAAAGTAAATGGGAGGCAGCGTTAGCCTCGGAAGGCAGAATAGTAGCCTTATGCAAGAAATAAATGCAGATGCAGATGGAAACATCGTTTAGTCTCGGAAGGCAGAAAGGTAGCCTTATGCGATGCAGATGGAGGTAGTGTTTAACTCGGAAGGCAGAATAGTAGCGTTATGCAAGAAATAAATACAGATGGAGGTAGCGTTTAACCTCGGAAGGTAGAATAGTAGCCTTATGCAAGAAATAAATACAGATGCAGATGGAGGTAGCGTTTAACCTTGGAAGGCAGAATGGTAGCCTTATGAAAGAAATAAATGCAGATGCAGATGGAGACAACGTTTAGTCTTGGAAGGCAGAAAGGTAGCCTTATGCGATGCAGATGGAGGTAGTGTTTAACTCGGAAGGCAGAATAGTAGCCTTATGCAAGAAATAAATGCAGATGCAGATGGAGACAACGTTTAGTCTTGGAAGGCAGAAAGGTAGCCTTATGCAATGTAAATGCAGATAGGAGTTCTTAGTTGATCATAAATTGCGGCTATATGATTGTTGTGAGCATTGCGATGATGAAGTGTTGTTGGTGATGATAATAAATGTCGGCATGTGCGACGAGCTTGAGAAGCGTGTCTTTGAGCAATATATATCCTTCGGGTGGATAGTATGTTTTCGGGGCCCTTGCAATATTTGTGCCTGCATCCAAAGAAAAATCGTGAGTTCTGTAAGGGGAAAGGTTAGTTCGCATTCCCGCTGGCTTTACTTGACTCGTCTGCTTGATCATGATGATACCATCTGTATCACCAGGGTAGCGTTTCCTAAACAAGCTGTTTCAAAAAATAAATATACATGATTTTGTAAAGATATGATATAAGCATGTAATCTAAAATAGTTTTTAGATGAACCGACGACCATGACGCGGTTCGAGACATCGCAACCTCTCCTGCCACGGAATTTTGAGGGTCCTCCTCAAAATTCTGCCCCAGTTTGATGGGTGAATACTTCTGACTGTTGCTCGTGCGGCGATCCTCAAAATTCTGCCCCAGTTTCCAATTATGGGGGAAAATAAAATTTTTATTGAATTGTGACCGAACCCATAGGGCTGCCTACGTATCCCCTCTTAAACGGGAATCAGGTCAGGCGTAGTTCAATTAACATTGTTGAAAAAATTATAAGGAATTACACATAGTAGCGCTTGACTGCATCGGAATTGATTGGTTTTGGCCAAACTTCTCCGTCCATTTCTACAAGTATGAGTGCTCCTCCTGTCAGAACTCTGTGAACCATGTACGGACCCTGCCAGTTGGGAGAGAACTTCTCTTTGGCTTCATCTTGATGTGGAAAGATTTTCTTTAGCACCAGCTGCTCTGGTGTGAATCGTCTTGGCTTGACTTTCTTGTTGAAGGCTCTGGTCATTCTGTTTTGATATAGTTGACCATGACAAACTGCGTTCATTCTCTTTCCGTCTATGAGGGCTAGTTCCTCATAATGGTTTCTTACCCATTCCGCATCGCTGAGCTCAGCTTCTTGTATAATTCTCAGAGATGGAATCTCCACTTCGGCAGGAATAACAACCTCTGTATCGTAAACCAGCATGTAGGGGGTTGCCCCGGTTGATGTGCGGACTGTGGTGCGATATCCCAGTAAGGCGAATGATAACTTCTCATGCCATTGCTTGTGCCTTTTTATCATTTTCCTTAGTATCTTCTTGATGTTTTTGTTAGCGGCTTCCACAGCTCCATTCATCTGAGGTCTGTAAGCCGTGGAGTTCTTGTGTTTGATCTTGAATGTTTCACACATGGCTTTCATCAAGTCACTATTGAGATTAGAACCATTGTCGGTGATGATTGACTCTAGAACTCTGAACCGACAAACAATGCGGTCGTGGATAAAGTCGGCCACGACTTTCTTGGTAACTACTTTGTAGGAGGCTGCTTTGACCCATTTAGTAAAGTAATCAATGGAAACCATAATTAACATGTGTCTGTTGGAGGCGGCAAGCTCGATTGGTCCAATGACGTACATGCCCTAGGCGTCGAACGGCCATGGTGAACTTATTGCATTAAGCTCACTAGAAAGTACCTTTATCATATCTCCATGTATCTGAAAGCGATGGCATTTTCGGATGTACTTAAACCAGTCATGTCATCATATGACCAGGCGAATATGTCCTCATACTCCTTTAGAAACTCTGTATACTCTTTCTTTTCTAACGGAGACAAATGAATACTGATCCGTGTTTCCTTAACGTTTTCTGAATCTCCCAGGTTGACAACCTCAGTCTCATCTAAGTTGGACTTAGGTCTATTTTCAAAGTTTTCGACCTCTTTAACAATTTCATCGGGTATGTCGTCTTCGTCTGAATCAATGTCCATTTGTTGTGTTGCCTCATTGCACGTCACAGTCATCGGTTCATCAAGTAAAGTAATAGTAATGCTGTATAGATAAAGTAATGAGAGAAAATGGTAACAATAAATATCGGATTCATAAAGAAATTGAAAATCCTTTGATAAAGGAAATAACTTGTTTTGAACGTTGAAGATCTTATTGCGGGAATTGAAAAATGCAGAAAAAGGAAAACTGTTTAGTAAATAAACAATAAATAATGCTTGTTTTTAGCCTTGCTACCCCGAGGCTCGGTGGGCTTTGGTGGTCCTGATAGACCAGTTCCTGAGATATGTTCCCTCGCTTACTGCCTGTACGGAAAGGCCTTCCTTCCCCTCCTCCTCGAGAACAACACAACAATCCATATTGTTGTCTTCCAAAAATAAATTCCTCATCGCTGTAAGTGCTTCCTCTTCATCTGATCCATAGATAATGTCGGCCTGCTTGAAGGTTTGCTCCATATGAGGTATAGGCTGCTCCAGAAGGTGGTGATGACCGTGCCATGGTGGCGACCAGTTTTTGAATTCCTCCCATGTATACTCGTACCCCAGACCGAAAGTAGTACCATGTTTCATGAGTTTTATGGGCTTCGTGATTCCCTGGAGGTTCTTACCGAGACCTTTACCTGGCTCGTACGATCTTGCTATCCCACCATTTGTCCTCGTCAATAGCATTGACTCGCTCAATATGGTGATAAGTTCCTCCACCCAGTTTTCTCTTTCCATAAATCACAGGGATAGTCTGGCAACTGTAAATAGGGTTTCTACCGTCGCCGTGGATGATAACATCTTGGTGGTTCCACTCGAATTTCACCGCCTGATGTAGTGTTGATGCGACGACCCCAGCAGCATGGATCTAGGGTTGTCCTAACAGCAAGTTGCAAGATGCCGGCACGTCTATTACCTGGAAGTCCACCTCGAACCAGGTTGGTCCCATTTGTAGGCATAGACTGATTTCCCCCATGGTAGATCTTTGAGACCCGTCGAAGGCTTTCATGTTGATTTCTCCCTCTATTATCTCATGTAGTCCTTTACCCAATTTCTTGAGTGTTATCAACGGACAAATGTTAAGACTGGAACCTCCATCGATCAAGATCCTTGTGATGAAATGATCTTCATATTGCACGGTGATGTGTAATGCTTTGTTGTGTCCCAATCCCTCGAGCGGAACCTCGTCTTCATGAAAAGTAATTTTGTGACTTTCCAGTACGTGGCCCACCATGTTGGCCATTTCTCCACTAGTGATAATGTTCGGCACGTATGCTTCGCTCAACACTTTTAGTAAGGCATTTCTGTGTGTCTCAGAATTCTGCAGCAAAGAGAGAATAGATATCTGCGCTGGTGTCTTGGTCAGTTGGTCGATGACCGAATACTCCTTAGCCTGTATTTTCCTCCAAAGATCATCGGAACCTATTTCAATGAGGGGAGGGCGGTTGGAGGCTTGTTTTCTTGACTCGGCCAAATGTTCAGGGGTATAGACTCTACCAGTTCTCGTCATACCCTGTGCTGCGACAGCTTCCTCAGACCTGCTTTTACCTTTCCTCCTCGCCTCAGCTGTGTAGTCCCGAGGGATAGAATTTGAGTAAAAAGGTGGTGTGGTTGACATTGCCACTGGAATTGGTGTGGCCATCCTTACTTCAACAGGAATATGTGTTCGGGGTGGCAAGACTGCGACCTCGAACGGTGCTGGTGTATTTGCCGGAGACGCCATGCTGTCGCGCCCCCTTTTTTCTTAAGCGGATATCGGGTTTATGACATTCTGACAACTCCTTTTAAAGGAAGAGGGTTAAAAGAAGAGTCGCCACCTAACGTTTTTAAAGGTGCGTTAGGGAACCTAGAGTGATTAACTCATGAGAGTAGTTTGCATTACCAGAGATTGGGTAAGGGCTTGAAGTTATCCCAAGAGGAAGGTATTAGGCACCCCTCAGGATCCACAACTGTGCTTCCCGGCCAAATGGTTTTAGTGAATTTGTACAATAAGCAAGTAGCAAGTAACGGCTCAAATAAGAGGGGATTTCAAATAAGCATCGAAATTATTAACTTTTGAAAGAACTAGTAAGACATTTGAGAGCAATACATCTTAGGTTTGGAACAATATGGATCACATCAATGCAATACCCGGTATGTCACTCCTCAAAGAGGGGCTACACATGGTATTAGCGCATCGGTCATCATATCCATATTCTACCCTTTCCCACCTCGTGAAGGTATTTTAAAATGTGTGTTGGTCACGAACTCTATTGCGTGCTATTACCCGTCCCATCCTATCAGTCCCGGAGGAGGCTAGGACTACTATCCTAAAAGGGAAGTACTAGGCTGAACCCCTAGGTTTAAAGGATAAAATTCTAAATGACAAGCAAAGACAATTAGGACTACAAATATGGGAAAACACATAGAAGAAAATATGAGGCTCAGATATTCCTCCACAAGTTATGCACATATCAGCACGACTAAAACACCTAAAGCATGATGTCTAGGCGAGAAAACAGTAGCGAGGTAGTTTATTACTGCTTTTAGAGAAGGAATTGTACCAGTTTCAGACTATGGATTTCTTGTCTGTAATTAACCAAACAACACACAGAAAAGAGAATTAGTTTTCCGATTTTAACAGGTTTAACACCTAAGGCTTGCCTAGGCGTATTAAACTGATTCAGTTAGGCAGTTTTAAGAATCCAGTTTTAGACGACACTTGTTAAGCAGGGGTGCGTCTGTTTTAATCTTAACCAGGATAAAGGAAAGAGTGTTAAAATGAATAAAGATGTGATCCTAAAGGCATGATATCTAAATGCAAACAAGGTGCAGCATGTTGCAAAAACCTATGAATGGTGTTCTAAATGCATATGCATTTTTTCAGCATCAAAATTTATTTTTAGCGAGATCCATTTGATAACATATTTGACTTAAAACAAAAAACGTACAAAGATATAATTCTTTGTTAAGTTGATGAACCTAACACATGATTTTTCTAGGTGTTCATGGCAATATGTTGATTTAACACAAGATTTTGGCAAAACTAATATGCTGAAAGTAACATCCTATGGGACATGATTTCTAAATGCAAGTTTTGGTAGCTAATGTTATTATTTCAGCCAAGCATAACAGGATCTCTTGGTGATGTAGTTGTGAGAATGCTGAAGCAGTAACATTATAACAGTCATTTTTGTTGTTATTCAACTATGAACATGATTTCTAAGCGGATATGAGTATGATGAGATGCAGAAATAAATAAACCTAAGTATCATGGTATCTAATGCATGAATGACATGTATTCCTAAGCATGGTGACTATTGCGCACATATATAAAATAAACCCACAAACATAGTTTCTACCCGTATCTATACTAAGCATGCATAACCCCACCCATTACACTATCCAGCCCCAGAATCATTTTTACAATTAATTATTACAGACCAGCATTGCACGAATTACATAAGTAAATAAGAAAATTAAGAAGTTACACTATAGAGAGCCTACCAATAGGCCCAAAATCTCCAGATCCTTAATGCCATATGCCATGACCTTTTATAACCCGGGTGTGTCAAAGTTCCCAAGGGCCTCACGGGATCCCGGGAAGTGCTCACACCCAGGTACCCTAGCCAGGAATGAGTAAGTGCAGTGTAGGAATTCCAGCCTTGTGTGTGAGAGTTCAATGGGTACTCAAATGGTCCCTAAGGCAGTGCTCACACAAAGGGGGCTGGACTTAGAAACTAGGAGTAGTGAGGTGTGCTCATGATATAGGAAAGTTCAAGTAAGAAAAGAGTTTTGAAAGGTTAAGTGAGAAAACCGTTTTGAAAAGGGAGACTTGATTGAAATAGTTTTATAACAAAGTTTTAACCACTGAAATAGACTAAAGGAGTAGAAACACCAAACAAGCTCAACACCACACAAAGAACTAATAACAATCAATCAACCACAAACATGGGTATGGGATTTGAGGGACACATAAGGTACAAAGTAATAAACAGGTATAGATATGCATAATTACACAATCAGAATCTCCTAAGGGGTTTAGGGAACTAGGGATACAATAAGGTGTAGGATTAGACTAACACAATAATGTCAAATAGTTTGGGATAGTAAATGTACACCATAATCAAACTAATGTACCAAACATGGAGATTTACATAAAGACACATGCATTAAGTACATAGAGACATGTTGGTCATGACAAATGAAGCATAACTTAGCATGTATATGGAATTCAGGAACTTAGTTACATGTTGAACAACAAAATAGTAAATAAAAGCATATCAGAACACAAGGTATTGTGACAGTAATAGAAACATATTGGTTTGAGGACTGATATTTGAATTAGAACATACCAGTGAAGTGAAGAAAACAGTAATGCAAGTAAAGACAAGAGATGCACAGTGAGAGTTCTTGGTTGTGAAAGAGAGTGCACAAAATCAGTCTTTTTGTCTATGTCTGTGTGTGTAAGAGAGTTTTGAACAGTCTCTTGTTCGTGTTTTGTTATTGAAAGACTAGAAGTATATATAGTTTGAAACTATGTAGCATATAAGGCAAGAATCATAGTTAAGCAGTAATTATGGAACCATGTACCAATTATAATCAAATCAGTATAAGTAATCCCTTTAATTAAGGAGTTATTTCAAACGGTAATATGCAGACAATAAATAAAGAAGGAAATCATATAAGAGTGAATATAATATATAAGGAAATAGTTTTAGCATAACATAAGTACAGAACATGTAATAGAGGCTGGGTTCAGCAAATTCTAATTAAGAAAAATATTTAGGAGTAAGTTGATAGCATAGTCGACCATAAAATAAGGCAAGAAAATATTTTAGAAGTTGAAATCAGTAAGGAAATCATCACAAGAGATTGGTGAAAGGTATCAATTAAAGGAAATTAGGGATTCAAACAGGAGTAGCATTAGCTAAAGGGAATTAACATAAATTGCAAACATATAATAGACAAGGGAATCCAACTCGGAAACCCTAATAGGCACAGTAAGGTAAAAGAGTCACATAAAATCAAGGGTTCGAACTAAATCATAGTAGATGATTAAAGAGATTAACCTAACAAACATAATATAAGCGGGAGAAGCAGATAAATAAGAGCCTTGATGAACATAATGGGATAAAATCACATAAACTCAGAACGCTTATGAGAAATAAACACACGGGCAGGTTAAACGAACACATTATCAAAGCCAGACTCAGATACCCAGGATTTAGGGCTAAGAAATTTAGGTTTTTAAACATACATAACTCAGATAAACATTTGAACATAATGAAATCACAGGATAATACTAAAAATCGGAAGGAAAAGGCATTTTTAAAAGGGGTTATGAAACCCTAGTTTGAAGACTAGGACTGTTCAAAGTAGGAAAGCCTTTTATTTCGAAGAAAACGTGTAGAAAAGCTTAGTAATATCGTAGATCTTAGGCAGATCTAGAAAAAATCGAAAAGATATAGGGGTTAGGGTTTCGTGGAACCCAGAGAAGTAAGAAACCCTCAAAGACGTCGCCGACTCAAGCCGGAAAGGTTGTAGCTCTTACTTAGACGGCCAAGGGAGGCCGGAAAGTGGCTTGAGGGACCCTGAGAGGTGAAAGAACCATTCTAGGTTTTCCTGAGGGCTTTAGGGCATCACTGGACCAGTGTAAGATGAGCAAATAACCATGAGATGATGAAGATCCATGGTTTCCGATGAGAGAACCAGCCGGAGAAGATGAACGGACTCATCGGAAAGGGGAACGAGGGGAAGATTCTAGAGAGAACCAGAGAGAACTAGGGAGAGGTAANGGGGGGGTAATTGGGTTTAATTAAGGTAACGTTGATCTGGACCGTTGATCTCATTTGATCAACGGTTCAGATCAGGTATGGGGTTGGGCCGAGTTAATTATGGGTTTTGGGTTGGGTTAAGTATGGGTTTTGGGTCAGGTGGGCTTGGGTTTAGAAATTGGCTAAAATTTAAATAAAATGGGCTAAACGTTAAATACCCTTAAAAATAAGATAATTAATTAATAAAATAGCTTATACTTGTGTAAAAAAATAAAATTAAGACTAAATAAATGAAATTAAGGTGATTAACTAATATGAAAATATAAAATGATCAATTATTGATTTTAAAATAGTATAAATGTACACTTGTGCTATTATTGCAAAATTGCTATAATTAGCTAAATAATGCCAATATTGGCTAATTCGTGGAACAATTAAATCCTAATGGAATTGAATAGGATTATGAATAATACACTGTGCAAGAAAAATGTCTTTAAATTATTTATAACATCATTTATGAATAATTATGGAATATAGAATATTAAGTAAACAAGAAAATAATTTGATAAAAATACGGAAAATTATGGAAAAATATCAATTACTATAAAGAGTGATTTTGAAGGTATATATGCAAATTTGAAAAATAATTTGAGGAAAAATTGGGTATCAACAACCCACACTTAGAAAAATTAGCGCTTGCTTTAATAAACGCCTCTAGGAAATTAAAACCGTATTTCCAATGTCATCCAATTTGTGTTATAACTACCTATCCCCTTCGCAATATTTTGCACAAATCCGATCTCTCGGTTCGATTTGACAAATGGGCCATCGAGATCAGCGGGTACAATATCGACTATCGACCCTGAACAACCATCAATTCTCAAATCTTGGCAGACTTCATGGCCGACTTCACGTTAGACCTTGTACCCGAGGAAAAAAAAGAACTATTATTAAAGTCGGGTACATCATCAGGGTGTGGACCCTTTTCACGGAAGACGCTTCGAACGTGAAGGGTTTCGAGCTGGGCATCATTTTGAAGCCACCCACGTGTAATATAATTAGACAATCTATCAGAACTTTGAAATTAACTAACAGTGAGGCTGAGTATGAGGCCATGATTGTAGGTCTTGAGCTGGCTAAAAGTTTGGGAGTAGAGGTCATCGAGGCCAAAAGTGATTCCCTACTTATGGTAAACCAAGTCAACAGAACTTTCGAAGTCGGAGAAGATGGACAAGCTACAGGTAACTCTACATTGATAAAGAGTGGACCTTACAACACGTACCTCGGGAATAGAACAGCGAGGCCGATGCCCTTGCAAACTTGGGGTCATCTGTCGAAGATGACAAACTTAACTCGGGGACTGTCGTACAACTCTCGAGATCATTGATCAAAGAAGGACACGCAAAAATAAACTCTACATGTCTGACCTGGAATTGGAGAAACAAGTACATCGAATATTTAAAAAACGGGAAGCTCCCATCAGATCCATAGGAGTTGAGAACCCTACACACAATGACAACACGCTTCACTTTGGTCGAGGATGGAACGCTATTTAGAAGGATGTTGGATGGACCATCGGCGATATGTTTGGGACCAGGAGATACCGACTATGTCCTACGGGAGATTCACGAAGGCACTTGTGAGAATCATTTCAGTGCCGAATCATTGGTTCACAAAGTTATCAGAGTAGGGTACTACTGAGTTGATATGGAAAAGGATACAAAACAATTTGTTCGAAAGTGAGACAAATGTCAAAGGTATGCGCCGATGATTCAGCAGCCCGGGGAGAAGCTCCACTCGGTCTTATCCCCATGGCCGTTCATGAAATGGGGAATGGACATCGTCGGCCCTCTCCCATTGGCCCCAGGTAAAGCTCAGTTTATTTTATTTATGACTGATTATTTTTCTAAATGGGTTGAAGCACTGGCTTTCGAGAAAGTCATAGAAAAAGAAGTCATAGACTTTATTTGGGACCACATTATATGTCGATTCGGGATGCCTGCCGAGATTGTATGCGATAATGGAAATGATTTCATTGGCAGCAAAGTGACTAAATTTCTTGAGGATCACAATATTAAAATAATTTCATCAACACCATATCATCCCAGTGGGAACAGACAAAGTTGAATCGACCAACTAGACCATTATTCAAAATCTTAAGAAAAGATTGACCGACACTAAGAAGAAATGGAGAGAGATATTTCCCGAGGTTCTTTGGGTGTATTGCACGACGTCGAAATATAGTATAGGGGCAACACCGTTCTCTTTAGTCAATGGTGTCGAAGCTCTTATCCCAGTCGAGGTCGGTGAACCTAGCCTCAGGTTTCGATATGTAACAGAAGTATCGAATCACAAGGCCGTGAATACGAGCCTAGAATTGTTAGATGAAAGACGTGAGGCCGCCTTCGTTCGATTGACCCCATAAGGCTTGAGAATGGATCCTCCATGTTGCCGGAAAACTTGGAGCTCATAATAAGTTCTTCTTTCCATAATAATTGACGAATCAAAGGGATCCATGAGGTTGAACAACTTTGGTGGATGATCCGTTGGATTCAATGAACTTGTTCCTGGTACATTTGAAAGCATGAAGAAGTGGCTGATTAGCTTTTGCTTTGACTTCAGTTTTGCTGGGAAAAATCTCTTTAAGAATTCTTCCGATCGAGACGGAAAATCTGCGAGAATATTATCCTTTCCTTGAGGGTGCTTGACTTGAAACTTGTATGGAGAGAACCATTGGGCCCATATGAGAATTTGAGGATTGGGAATAAATTTTTACATTTATCGAGATCATGTTTGGGAAGGCCTTCATATCAATTTCTATCAGAAATTCTGTGTGAATAAGGAAAAAATTGAATTTCTTGATTCCATTCTTTACTGCAAGAATTTCCTTGAAGGTGGAGTGATAATGTTCCTCGACATCTTTGAACTTTCCGCTAGCATATCCGCATATTTTTTTCTGGCCATCTTTTTATTCAAATAGAACGCCACTCCAATTTTCATTGTTGGCATCAATTTGTAGTATCTTCTTACCTTCTGAAGGGATGTAGAGGGATTTGACATTTTTAGAAATCTCATTTATTTCCCTGACTGCTTCATCTTGTTTCTTTCCCTATGATGGAGCATTTTTCTTAAGCATCCCTGTAAGCGGAGAAATGTATGTAGAGATATTTGGGATGAAATCTCTCACATAATTTACTACACCCAAGAACCATTGGATCTCCTTTGTTGTGAGGTTGGTATCTGGAAATTTGAGTAGTTCTTGGCGTATATGTGGTCCTGGGTTGTATGCACCTTGGACAAAATGCATTCCAAGAATATCAATCTCTTTTTGGGCAAGAACCATCTTTTTTTGCTGAAAGCACGATCCCATAGTGTGTTATCAATGCCTCAATCTGACGAAGCAAGTTGACATGTTCTTCCAATGTATCACTAAATAATAGGATGTCATCAATGTAAACTAAAGAGGTATGAAGGATGGGCTGGAATATTTTTATCATGGCTTTTTGGAACAAGGAGGGTGCAGTTTTCAACCTGAAGGGAATGACTTTCCATTGGAAGTGATGATCGGGGATGCAAAATCCATTTTTGTGTCTTTCTTCAGGGTGGATTCCCAATTGCCAAAATCCAGATTTTAAATCAAACTTGGAAAAATATTTGGCCTTGGCTAAGCGGGAGAAAATAGTAAGTTTATTTGGGATAGGGAATTTATCATCTTGGAGGAAATGGTTAAGTGGTTGTTAGTTAATGACTAACCTGAGTTTTCCTCTTGTCTGCTCAACTCTTTTGTTGACATACAATGCTTCACATGCCCATTGTGAATTCGATGGCTCTATCAGATCAAATTCCAAAAGTTCTTCACATTCTTTCTTTGCAAGCTGAATATGATCTGGAATCATGCCTGAATGACTGGCTTTTGTTGGATTGATGTTTTCATTCTTCTTGAAAGGGAGCTTGATAAAAAACTCTTCGTTTTTTCATAACAGGCTTTTTCCTTTCTTCATGAAATTCTTGTGGGATACAGCACATGAATGCTCAATGTTTGGAATAGCCTAGGAATCTCATAATAAGGTTTGAACTGCTTCTTAAAGGTTATCTTGTTAGCCCTGATCTGGAGTTTAACTTTCAGTTGCTTGAAAATGTTGAATCCAACAATAAGATCTTTTCCTGGTACATCAGACCCTCTCAGCTTGGTTCTCTACTTCAATCCTGGAAAGAACTCAATTGTAACCGGGTGCTTTGTGATGACGGTGGTAGTCAGGATTCAATTTGATGTAGTGTTAAAATCCTTAAAAGTGCGGCACCCATTGATCTTCAGGGAGAACATCAGGATTCATGAGTGAACAAGCAGCTCCAATGTCGATGAAAGCAATAACTCGAGTTGGTTTATCCCATTTGGATGAATAAACCTTGAGTTCTACTTGAGGGATGACTATGAGAGCGTTGATCTCTTCTCGGGCTTCGGCCACCAGTTCTGAAATTTGGTAGTGGTCATCGCCTTGATCTTCGTATATATCAAGAGAGAATAAAGTTTCTTCACTGGGTTCATCATCCATAGAGAATATGGATTCAGTGTCCTCCTCTTTACCGAGATGTATGCCAGTGTAATCTTCAATCTCTTCAAGGAGTTTGACAGATCTTCTCAATTGGAGACAATTTCTTGCAAAATGTCCAATTTTGTGGCAAATAAAGCATCTATTTTTCTTATGAAAATTTCTTGGCCTTCTTTGTTTGAAATATATTGTGCGCCTCTTGGACCTTGATTTTCCTTCTGGAATTCTTGGCCATCTGAACCTCCTAAATCCTTTCCGTCGCCTAGATGTTTGGCAGGAACATCTTGATCAGGTGATCAGATCGGATTTGCGGCATGTTTTGTTAAGCACAGGATTGTGTTAGATAATTTGTTTTAGGGCTGGGCTCTTTACACAAATGTCCTCCAATGCGACAAAAATGGCTTGCCTGATGTAGCGGACTTGTGGAATTGTTATCGGTTGAAACTTTTCTTCAATGATGGTCATGGTTCTGCTTGTCAACAACTTTGGAAGGGAAGAGACAAAGGATTGCTTCAGGTTGATGTCTCCATCGATTTCAAAGTATATCTTTGCAATATTTTGAAAATGCTTGTCAATGTCATTTCTGTCAAATGACACACACTTCATCTCGAAGAGTTGTCTTCGCATTTTCTCTTGTCATTGGCCAGTATCTCCGCAGAAAACTTCATGTAGGATTCTGATGTTAAAGGCAAAATCCTGAGAAGTAAGAAAAGTATTTTTGTCTTGAATCCCAAGTGAGTTCTACCAATCTCTAAGGATTTCTAATAACCGTGAAGTTAGTTCTGATAGAATGATATACTTTTCTAGTTCCACCAAAGTTTTGGTCACCATCCAAGTATAGAAGTCTTGGATCCTTTGAGGCCATTTTGAAACCTTGACGTCGTCTAAGGTGAAAGTGTGGAAGCCAGTTCCAACTAATTTTGACGCCATGGGTTTATGTCTTCTTTCTGGGATTGGTTTATCTGTCATGCCTTCTTGATCCTCCTCTACTTTAGATATTTCTGGGTCTCTTGGTTGGCTCACAAATATTGGGGGATCGTCTTCTTCAGAAGAGTTTGTTGTGGATTCATTTCTTGATTGAGTACTATCTTCCATTGTATCATCGTCTGATGAAGTTAGAGATTCCGACCATGTGGTATCTCTTTTTGACATGTTTCTTGGCTGGGAGACATAGAGGTCTGGAGTCTTCTTATCAGAAATCATCAGATTTTTGGGGTTGGACCCTTTCGAACTTTCTCCTTGATCTCGCCTTTTCTCTGTTTGTTTTTGGGTTGCAATAACATCTTTTCTTTCCCAAACCATTTTTGCAATATTGAACTCAGGTTCTTCTTTTAAGAGTTGGGTGAAAGAGATAGGATTCTGTGAGGTAGTAGGAAAGGTAGAAAAAGTGTAGTCCAATTTTGGTGGGGAATATTCTTGTGGTGACATGGGGAAGAAGGTAGACTTTGAAGGGAAAAGTGGGGTTTTTTGTGACTCAAAGCGGCCATTTCTCAAAAGTTGAATTTGTTCCTTGATTGAAATAATCTCCTTTTGTTGTTGTTGAAAGAACTGGAAAAGTGAAGTTCCTGGAGGACAAATCTCATATTGTAAATTTGCCAATCTTAGCTCCAAGGTTTTGATTAGTCCTGCATGCTGAGACGATGTTTTCTCTACCTTTTTCTCAATTCTTTCCACTTTGCTCATCATCTTGTTTTGTGTATGGGCCACGTTTTTATGGTGTTGCCAATATTGTTGAGCTCTATGTTTTGGCAGATGGAATTTTCTGATTGCCAGTTCTTTGTTGCTTCGAGGTCACTTGCTGGGGGTTTTTCTCTAGAAGGTAGTACTATATTTTTCTTGGGGACTTTTGGAGCATGGTTGATTCCCTCTTTTTCAAAAGGTTGAAGTGGAGGAAAATCTTATGGTATGGCTGGAACTTGAAGGGCTCAACATGAATATTTGTGGGTGTGTGGACTTTTGGATTGATGGAGTTTTAGGTGCAGGTGGCTTTTTGGATTCTGGGTTACGAGTTGATGGTGGTTTGGGTTTTGGGGTGGTTTCACTATCTTCCCAGCTTGGAGTGAATTTTTCTGGTAATTTTTGCCATTCTTGGGGTTTGTAACTGAAACCAAATTCATATTTACCTGGACGGCTTAATGAGCCAATTGAAGGATCTTTATTTTCATATTTGGCTCGAAATTGCTTTTCAGTAATTTTCCCCTTTTTCTTGGATTTTGGTTTAGTCTCGTTGAGGCCAAATATTTCCCAATGACGCAGGTGATGTTCATCATATTCTCCAATTGGATCTTCCAAACAGTCTTGGCAGTCGTAGAACCACCAAACTCTTCTGTCGTCTTTGTCGAAATGTTTACACCAGTCGTGTTCTTCCATGATAGTTTGTATATTCCAGAAGGGTTACCTTTCAGGGTCAGGGTTAGGGTATGTGTCTTTGGGTTGGATCATTTGGCAAGAAAATATGGCTTTATTGGGTTTTTTTGAGATGGGAATGGTCAAGGCTTATGGAAACGGTTTTGTCATTTCTTTTGGTAAAAGTTGGCTCAACAGATTGCAGAGATTCTTCTGGTTCCCTTAACCTTTCATAATTTGTGATCCAGGAATCAGGAAAATTTTTTACAAGCTCATCTCTTGAAATTTGTCTGGGTATTAGGGTGCACATGGTTTTTCCTTTGGTAGCATCAATATTCAAGAGTAAAGCATTTTTTCCTCCGGGAAAGCAAAGATCCATGGCATGGTTTTGGACCCGCCACGCCAATTGGTGATGAAGAGTGGCTGGGATAGAATCTTTGACTTGTGGGGCACCTTGGATTTGGACTTGGATTTTGAGTGCTTCGATTAAGTTTGATCATAAAGGGACATGTTGAAATTTGGAAAGATAGTTATGAAGACAGTCCCTTCATTCAAGGTAACTTCTGCAGTACCCAAATTTGCATGTTGGTAATCCAAGTATCTTGTATCTAGAAGAGAAAGTCGAGCAACAACAGGTTGACCCCTTCTTCGATGGTAAGTCAGAGCAATTCGGATAGCGCCAAAAAAGGATATGGGTAAAACCATGATCTCTCCATTGTCTGGGAAAATCATCTGGGATTTGGAGGGAAATGAATTGTTCTTCTCGAGTGGCAAGAATAGGGTGCTGGTCAAGTTTTGAGGCAACAACATATTCTTTTACTCCTTTTGGTTTGTGTTGGACTAAAGAACAGATTTTGGTCCATGGTGCAAATGATTTTTTGGCAAAAGTTGAGTAAGGGTTTATGAGGGGTAGTTCAGTGAAAGATACCTTCTGTTCATCGGGTAGGATATCGACTTCATAGAGGTATTCATATTTTCTGGACAGGGTTTATATAGAGTAGGAGACATATTCATTTTTGCAAGGGAAGAGGATGATGGAAATGACTCAGACATATTTAGTAAACTGGTCCTCCCTCCGAAAGGATGGGCTGGCTCTGATAAGGTACTACAATCGAATAGCCAATCTTCGACACTTTAAAATTAGGGACTTGGTGCTAAGAAAAGTCACCCTCAACACTCGAAATCCAAATGAAGGAAAACTGGGTCAGAATTGGGAGGGACCATATCAGGTCCTCGACATCATTGGAAAAGGATCCTACAAGCTTGGCACGATGAACGACGAGCAATTACAAAACAATTGGAACGTATTACTCCTAATACTATACTGCTGCTGAGGTACGAACATTTCATTTTCATTTATATTTTAAATTAACAAATTGCAGGTGCTCGACCGAGGACAATTATTGATTCTTCAACACGAATTCTTTAGGTCTGAAAGCACGCGTTGCACTCTTTTTCCCTTAGACCGGTTTTTGTTCCAAATGGGGTTTTACGGCAAGGTTTTTAATGAGGCAACCATTGTTTGTGCTAACTTAGAGCAATTCAATAGTATCCGGAGATTCTTTACAATCAACCTCGAATACTGGGGGGCATCACCCTCGAATGTCAACTTTGTTGCAAGGAAATTACTTCATGGTAACGGGATCTCGATAGGTAAATTTTATAAGGGCCAAACGATCGAATGAACCGTGCCCATATAGGTTGCTCGAGACCTGACATCAAACATAGACGCATGTATAATCATCTATTAAGAGAATTATTTTTCCTTGACAAATATCTCATGCCTTAGAAAAATTTTACTTTACAATTTCGTACTCTCGATCTATTGTGAGAACATGCTTAAGGGCCGACGATAACAGAAGTTCGAAAAACTAACCCCACACTCGGGGATTTTCTTCCGAAAAATAGACGAGATCAAATTATAAAAACCTTGAGATCATAAGACCTTAAAGAGGCAACCCTCAATTTTTACAGGCCACAGCCACCCCACTCATGGACTGATACTTCGGGCAAGCTCGAAGTGAAACGGGAAAATAAGCCCAAGAGGAAAATCACAAACTAAAAAGGCTACGGTCAAATTGAAACGGTTCGGAGACGTCCTAATTTTGTAATAAAATAGACCTTCGAATATTTTCATAAATAGGTTTAAAAAAAACTACCCTCGGCAAAATTACAAAGGGATTCGAAAATATCAAGCCTCGAAAAATCTAATGAGGACAAAATTGTTCGAACTCTCGAACAATTCCTTATTTAGTGCTAAGGCATAGAAAATTTTATGTATAACTAACGATAAACTTTTCAAGCTGAAAAGGGGAAAAAAGCCATTCTTTTTGCAAAGGTCGTATCGGCCTAATACAAAAGCCAAAGGGTCGTCTCTTGCTTTGAGTTCGAGAGATCGTCCTCACTCAAATAAAACCTAAGGGTTACCTTACTTTGATCCGTGCAAGTACTCACTCGATTGTAAAAACTACACTAGTTCGGTTCTGGTCGAAATGCCTAATCCTCGAACCGACGAATACTATTTCATAAGGCAAAAATGAAACAAAATTTCACAAGACAAGACAGAAAGAAAGAAAAGTTTCTTATACATGTCAAAATAATTTACAGAGGCAACATAGCCCGATCAAAGTGCTTTACCCAAAGAAAATATAAATGCAAAAGGAAAGAGCAAAAATACTAAGGCCTACGGAGCTTGGTCCTCATCGGAAACAGCATCCTCATACTCGAGATCTTCTTCTTGGTCATCGTATTCGTCTTTGGGGAAGGCCAACCTCCGAGCCTAGTGTTCGTCTGCTCGGGCGTTATCAACCTCAGCCACAATATCGAAACCTTGGGCTTGAGCGTCTTCTAGGGCCTCCCTCCGAGCTTGCAATTTCGCGTGGTCGATCATGCTCTTGGATTTGGTTGAATGGCCTCAACATCAGCTTTTAACTTGGCCACCTTTTCATTGGCCTGGATGCCAGCCTTAAGCGCCTCAAATTTGGCCTCCTCGAGTTTTCCACTGGCCGAATCTAGCTGGGACTGGAGATCCCTAATCTTCTCTATTTGCACCGAGTTCTTCTCCTTTTAAGCTAAGCTGAGTCTCGATTGATTCCAACTGTTCCTGAATGGCATCTGTAATACTTCACATTTAAGTTGGGGTATTTTTGTCATTTAATGTTACTTAAACTATAAAAAAAAAAAAGGAAAACCAAGCTAATTAAATGGGCAAAAGCCCATTGTAAAGTGAAGACAAAACAGAAAAGGGGAAAGGGGAACGAAGCAAAGAGCTTCTGGTGGAAACAAAAGAATAAGGGCCAAGCTTGGCAGAAGGAAAACGGACAGAGGCGATCAAAAGCAACCACGAAGTGGGTTTACTTTGTTCTAGCAAAGGGATTTACAGAGAAGGGGAACAAACTAGGAAATTGAATTCTAAAAGTTTTCCATGGTAATCTGATTCCTTTACTTAATACAAAGCACACTATTAGCTATCAAGATAATTCATGTTACTTTTCATCTAGTACAAACAATGGAATTTTATATACAAGATTCTTATAGGGCTGAGTAGATATAATTATGGAATTGGATTAAGAATTTGAAAGATAAAGTCAAGGAAATTGGGAGAAATTCATAACACTTTTTCATGAATTAACTAGGTATATCATATGAATAAGTTGTATTTAATAGGTTTTGAAGTATTCTAAACCACCAGTAGCGTGAGTAAGTATAAATTGACGAATTAAAAGTCAAACATGAACCCAAGGGTTGGGCATTCTAAATTAGCTATGAATTAGCTAAAATAAGGAAATTAACACGAGATCGATATTGAAGTGATTATAGATTGACTGAAGAAAGTTGTATGGATCATTCGAGGTGACGAGTTTGGTATTTCTCACGATGTACTGTGAGTAGTAATCTTACCGCAATTTCTGTTTTCATAACTTGCATGATTTACATATAATTTTTAATATGAATATGTTACCGATTATCTTTAGTTGCACGTGGGACAAGTCTTTTACTCGGTATGATACCAAAATAGTTATTTGAGATAATTACTGTTGTTATAAATATTTTTGTTGTCACTAGATCTATTTTACCATTACTTGAATTTACTGTTATCGAAATGAAATTATATGATTTGATAAGAACTGAAATTCCCTATATTGTTTTGAAATATTTTTTACGAGTATATACGGATTACAGAGACAAGTATAAATGGGAGTAGACATTGAAGGATCTCGTAGCTAACGGCGGGTTCGTTAGACCTGGTGCACCTTGTAATTACAGATTACCGTTACATCCTTCGCTAGAGGGAAGGTAGAACTAGGCTACTATTACTGATTTCCCTCGAGTAGGGACTACTGTTATATTTGACTTCTTGCAAAGAAGTCCACAATTATACCGATTACATTATCCGTTCGTTCAAACCTCCCAAATGTGAATATTGATATTATATAGTGGTTACCGAGCTTATTACTGAACTCTTAATTGTATTATACTACAAGAAAAATATGATGAGACTGAAAATTATTTATTGTTTCTGAAATGGCATTTTTATGTTATTTTTTGTTTGATATACTAGCATGTTTTCTGACTTGTCCCCAATAAAAACGGTTGTGGTTAAGTGTTATTACTCACTGAGCTAGAAACTCATTCCCCGCTAAATATTTTTACAGAGACGGCAGTTGACGCAGGTGAGGATTTCGTTAATTAGAGCGCACATGTTGATAGTTGTGAGCCTCGCACTTGTTCGCGCGGGGGGAGATTTATTTATTGTTATGTCATTTCTTTGAACTCTTAGAGTCGCTCAATAGTCATCCTTTTAGTGTCGTTAGTACTCATTTGTTGATATGGACTAGTTATTAGTATTATACTTTCTTTGTCTATTTTTAGAGTTGGTTTTGGTTTTATTATTGTGAGGAGGTTGGTAATATTGGTGAAAACCCGTTTGTGGTTACTTGATGAAGATTGTGACCGATTTAGGTGAATATTGGTTGGTTTTACTTGTTTATGAGACAGAAAACATTTTGGATAGCCCAAAAACAGGGGAAACTCTGTCCGATTTTCTGTAAAATTTCGATGAGGCTTACTTGGGGGAACTTGCTCCTAAGTGTCGGTCATGATCTTAAATTGAACTGTAACAAAGTTGGTATCAGAGCTTAGGCTTTAAGTCCCGAGTCATGGGGAAATGTTTAGTAGAGTCTTGTTCAGGGGTATGTAGGCGCCCATACTTATGATCTTAAGGCTACTGAACATCTAGGAATGTTTTCCCTTCTTTCAATCTTTGATCGTGTGTTGAGATAACTTGAGATTGACTTTGAAGTATTTCTTTCGCAGATGGCTAGGACACGCAACCCTCATCTGCTGGACGCGGTACTACCGGGGATGGCGATCAAGTTGGGGTTCATCAAACTAGAAGACAAACCGCTCCTCAACCTGAAGTTGGGAACATGGGTCAACCCCAAGTTGTTATTCCAGGTCAAGTGCAATGGCAGGGAGTTCAGGACGCTCCACCACTAGTGCCAATTGTTGTACCTACGGTTGACTTGCATGTAGACGCAATGGCAAGGTTATTGAATGTGTTAGAGGCATGGTGTTGGACGCGTTACTACCGGGGATGGCGATCAAGTTGGGGTTCATCAAACTAGAAGACAAACTGCTCCTCAACCTGAAGTTGGGAACATGGGTCAACCCCAAGTTGTTATGCCAGATCAAGTGCAATGGCAGGGAGTTCAGGACGCTCCACCACTAGTGCCAATTGTTGTACCTACGGTTGACTTGCCTGTAGACGCAATGGCAAGGTTATTGAATGTGTTAGAGGCATTTGTACCTACTCATGCAACTTTACAGACACAAGCACCTGCATAGACCCATACTTTCGGGAATAAGAAAGTATCCCTACGACAGTTCCTAAAATTGAAATCCTCAAAATTCACAGGTGCTGATAGTTCAACAGATCCTCAAAGTTTCTTGGATGGGACACTCAAGGCATTACGTGCTCTAGGATGTTCTAGCGAGAGAGTCATGGATCTCGCAACATACAAACTAGAGGATATGGCCAACACATGGTATGAAACTGTATTGCTAGGAAGCCCAACAGGAGTAGCACCACAGGCATGGGACGAGTTTAGTAAGCTGTTCATGGATCATTTTCTTCCAGACAGCCTAATGCAAAAATATACTAGAGACTTTGAGAGATCGGTTCAGACTCTAGATATGGATGTGTCAACATATAACACCAAGTTTTGTAAGCTGACTAGATATGCTCCTTACTTAGTGCCTACCAAAGAAGCTCGAGCTCAGAGGTTTGTTGATGGATTGGTTGCTCGTATATACAGTGCAGTAGCCCCACAGATGAAGACTTTATCCTACTGTATTGCAGTTGACCTTGCTAGAAAGATTGAAAACAAGGGACGTGATGAGCGTGCAACTAGTGATTTACATAAGAAGGCCAAGACATGAGGGTACTTCAGTGGCGATTTCAGTGAAAATCGAAGAGTAGGAAATCAGGAACAATAACAAGGTTCTTAGAAAGGGACATACTTGTCTTCACAATCCACATACAGACCACATTACAGACAGGGTACTAGGGGACCATCATCATCTGGACATCATAATTCTAAATAGATATATACCACTACTTTAGTCTGCCAGACCTGTGGTAGATCACATTTGGGCCAATGTTGTGTTCTAATGGGAGAGTGCTTGCGGTGTGGCCAGTTGGGATATCACTTGAGGGATTTCCCTCAGCCTCCTAGAAATTTCAACCAGGCTTCTATTCAGTCAGTTGCACCTACTCAGACTACTCGTAATACTTCAGGTGATATAGGTACAGGAAATAGAGGTCGAGGTACTGGAAATCGTGTTGTTGTGAATCAAGGACAAGGGAATGTTGGTAGAGGTCAGGCGAGAGTTTTTTCCTTTACTTGATAGGATGCTCAGGCCTTGAATGTTGTGGTTACATATATTCTTTTTATGTGTTCATTTTATGCACTTGCGTTGATTGATCCGGGATTTACTCACTCCTATGTGTCCTCGCACTTTGCTTTGAGGTTTAGTAGACAGCCTGAGCTATTGAATGGCCCTTTTCTAGTTGCTACTCCTGTTGGAGAGTCTTTATTAGCTGAGTACATGTATCGCGTTTGTCAGATTCGGGATGAGGGTAGAGATACTCTAGCTGACCTTATTGTACTTGATATGATTGACTTTTACATACTAATGGGAATGGATTGATTATCTTCTTGCTAATGCTATCGTCGATTGTCATGCAAAGACAGTCAAGTTTGAGATACCAAACGAACCTATTTTCGTTTTAAAAGGGGGTCAGGTTCTAGAGAATTGCAAAGTTGTATCTTTTATGAACGCTCAACGACTGCTGAAGAAAGGTTGCTTGGGTCTCATAGCTATTGTAAATGACACAAGAAAGGAAACAGTTAGTATAGAAAATGTACCTGTAGTGAGAGATTTTTCTGATGTATTTCTTGAGGATTTACCAGGATTGCCTCCAGTAAAAGAAATAGATTTTTGTATTGATTTGCCACCTGACGCACACATCTCGATACCCCCATATCGGATGGCACCAGTAGAGTTGAAGAAGATAAAACAACAACTACAAGATTTGTTAGATAAGGGTTTTTATCAGACCGAGTATATCTCCCTGAGGTGAACTAGTACTGTTTGTAAAGAAGAAAGACGGGTCCCTGAGAATTTGCATTAACTAAAGGCAGTTGAACAAGATAACAATACGCAATAAATATCCTTTGCATCGTATAGATTACATGTTTGATCAGTTACATGGTGTCGCGCCCCCTTTTTCCCCTCTTAAAGCAGAGATATCGGGTTTATGACATTTTGGACAACTCCTTTTGAAGGTTAAAAGGAAGAGTCGTCACCTAACGATTTTTGATGGTGCGTTAGGGAACCTTGAGTAATTAACTCATGAAACTAGTTTGCGTTACCAGAGATCGGGTAAGGGCTTGAAGTTATCCCAAGGGGAAGGTATTAGGCACCCCTCAGGATCCACAATTGTGGTTCCCGACCAAATGGTTTTCGTGAATTCGGATAGTAAGCAAATAACAAATAAGGCTCATATAAGAGGGGATTTCAAACAAGTATTGAAGTTTATTAGAAAGTTGAGAGAAATCAAAAGTAAATATTTGAGAAAGAGACGTCCTAGGTTTAAAGTAATACGGATCACATCAATGCAATACCCGATAGGCAGAGCTACACGTGGTATTAGCGCACCGGTCATCACATCCATATTCTACCCTTCCCACCCTGTGAAGGTATTTAGAGCGTGTGTTGGTCACGAAGCTTATTGCGTGCTCTTACCCGTCCAATCCTATCAGTCCTGGAGGAAGTTAGGACTACTATTCCTATAAGGTAGGTACTAGGTTGAACCCCTAGGTTTAAAGGGCAAAATTCTAAGCGATAAATAAAACAGTTAGGACTGCAACATATAGGGCACACACAGAAGCAGATACGAGGCTCATATATCCCTCCACAAGTCAATACACATGATTAGCACGACTCAAACACAAAGAGGTCTCAAATTTCAGAACCTAAGACAGCATGGCTACATGTAAATTCAGTAGGAGGACAGATTAATTACTGAGTTTTAGAAGAGGTAACCTGGTAAGTTTTAAACTATGAATACTTATCTGCAATTAGCCAAGTTATGCACAGAGAAAACAGTGTCCAGTTTTACAAATGTTGATACCTAAGGCTTGCCTAAGTGTGTAGAAATACTCCAGTCATCCTGTTTTAGCCTCAGGAAATAGTGAATAGTCAGGATGAACCTGTTTAGACTTAGTCGTGGTAGAGAAGTGTGGATGCAAGTCCTACGAAGCATGATATCTAAATGCAGACAGGGTGTTGAGTGCAAACCTATGCTGTTCTAAATGAAGAAAAATGTTTTCAGCAATCAAATCTATTTTAGCAAGGTTTGCCTATCACACGTCCTTTTGACTCGAAACAGTACATACAAAAGCACAATTCGTTAAGTTACTGAACCTAGCACATGATTTCTAAGTGTTCAATACAGTATGTTTTAACACATGAATATGGCATAAATAACATTGAACATGCTGATAATTAAAGCCCTAAAGTAGCATGGTCTCTAATGCAAATATTGACATTTAATGTTATTGCTTAACCTAAACAGGGTGTCTAAAGATAGTTATTGTGAACATGAAGAGTCAGTAACCTTATAACAACTATTTTTATAGTTATTTAATTACGAACAGGATTTCCGAGTGAGGCATTTGAAAAGATGATGCAGCAATTATAACAGCCTTTTACTACGAACATGATGAGTATGATCAGATGCTGAAATAAATGGACCTAAAGCATGGTATCTAATGCATGTATGCAAAGTAATCCTAAACATGTGACTATTGCACACATAGGTAAAATAAACCCTATAAGCATGTTCTCTACCCGTAATTATGCTAAGCANGCATGGGTAACCCCCCCCATTTTACTATCCAACCCCCCCCCCCCCTAGAGTTGTTTTTACAATTAATTATTACATACCAGCATTGCATAAATTACACAAATGAATAAGAAAATTAGAATTTACACTATAGGGAGCCTAACAGTAGGCCCAAGTATCCAGATCCAAACATGCCATATGCAATGACCCTTTGTGACCCAGGTGTGTCAGAGTTCCTAAGGACCTCAGAGGATCCCAGGCAGTGCTCACACCCAAGTTCCCTAGCTAGGAATGAGTAAGTGCAGTGTGGAATGCCAGCCTTGTGTGTCAGAGTTCAATGGGTACTCAAATGGTCCCCAAGGGAGTGCTCACACGAAGGGGGCTGAACTTAGAGACTAAGAGTAGTGAAATGTGCTTATAGTTTTAAGAGAACTGAGTTGAAAAGGTTTTTTCTGAAATTGTTTTGAGAGACAGCTTTAGAGAACAACACAGGAGTTTGTAAAAAAACAGTTTGAGGAGGAAAAGAAATAACTCAAAAAAGCATACATAGTTCAGGAAGCAAACACAAGCAGTGGAAAGGGGTTGGGGACAATTAGTGAGAACATAGTGTCATCCAAGTTAGTCATCAGAGAAATCTCACAAGACTCAAATAGTTCCAGCCATAACAAAGGTATTCATGCTAAGAGTTTAACAGTATCAGATTGGGGGGAATCACATAGAGTCACACATCAGGTTCAGGATCACATAGCAACTAAGTATTATGAGTACATGTTTGTAGTGTTAGGAGTCAGGTAGATTCATGATGAAAACATATAAGAAAATATTGGACATGCTGAAATAAGAGCAGTCACATAGATAAAACAATCAAGCTAGTTTCATGGGAATCAGGCATAATCATAGTGAATCCTAGAAGTAAAGCAATGGACATGTTGGACTAAAGAGAAGTCACATGGACAAAGTAAGTATGCCATTTGTATTAGGAATCAGGAGGGGGTAAGGCAGATTCATAATGAAACATATAGTAAAAGTACCAGACATGCTGAACTGAAGGAGAAGGGAGATCACATAGACAAGTAGACATGCTAAACATAGAGTGACAAGGTAAACATGCTAATTGCAAGGCAAGCAGTAGAACCACAAGTAGAAGCATGAGAGAAATAAAAGGAATCTAAATACGAACAGGAACATGTTGTTTTGGGTACTATAAACTTAAACTAGAAACATACCAGTTTGAATGCAAGATTGAATGCAAAGTGAAGAGCAGTAAAATGAAGAATAGAGGAGCAGCATTGTGTAGATGCAACAGAATAGCAGAGCGGTAGTGCAATAGAACAATAGAATCCCTCAATTTTGGCTTGCAGCCCACTGAGTTGCAAGTAACAGTAAGAGAGACAAAAGAGCATGGGTGTGTGTGTAAGAGCGAACTTAGGATAGTCTCTCTCATTCTTTGTTTGTTTATGAAAGAGTAGTGTGTATATATAGTTTTGAAAGATAGCTGTCAAATAAGGTAACAAACAACAGTTTAGCAAATTATAATCACATTAATATCAGTGCTCCCTTTAATTAAGCAGTCAAAATCACACGGTAATAGACATGTAGCAAAATAAGGCAAGATACCATAAGACTGGAATGTAACATATAAGGAAATATTTCAACATAATATGGGTAAAAGCAGGCAATTAAGGCTAGGTTCAGAAAAAATCGTAATTAAGGAAAGGTTTGTAAGAATCGATTAACAGTAAGATCAGTCACATGATAAGGCAAGAGAATAACTCATATGTCAAAAATCAGTAAGGAGTATTACCATAGGAGATCAGTAAAGGATACCAATCCCAGGGAATCAAGGATTCGAATACGAATAACATTAGCTAAAGGAAATTAACACGGATTATATGGAATAAACAGATAATAGGCAAGGACGGGTTCAAATTGAAACCCTAATAAGCACAGTAGAGTAAAATTTCATACAATCAGGGGTCGAACATAGTATTGACTTAGGGAAATTACCACAAATTTCTATCAATAATGGAGTAAACATAAGATAGGCATGAGAAACAAACTCAGAAGGCATAACGAGGTAAAAATCACAAAAACCTAGAACATACTCATGAATAACAGACGTGCGAACAAACTAGATTAAACAAGTAAGCAAGGAAAGTTCTTAGAATCTCGTGTCGAGACCAAAATTGGGGTTTTCAACATAATGAATCAGATAAAGGGGAAAACTTGAAAAAATCCTTAACACACAGTAAGAATCATATAATGACACTAAAATAGAAGTAAAAATATCGTTTTGAAAGAGGTTTATGAAACCCTAGTTTTTAAAATTGAAAGATCGTTTAAAGACGAAAGTTTTCAGAGAAATCATAGAAAGAAGCTTCGTAATACTATAGATCTAGAGTAGATCTAGGATTAATCGAAATACATAGGGTTAGGGTTTCGTGGAACCCAGATAAATAGGAAGAACCTCAAAGATGGCACCGGCTTAAGCCGGAACAGGTGGTAATCCTTACTCAGACGAACGGGGAGGCCGGGAAGTGGCATGGGACCATGGGAGATGAGTTGGACCGCTCCAGGTTCGCCTGAGAGCCCCAGAGTATCATTGGACCGGTGCAAAGTGGGTAGGTATTCAGGAGGTGATGAAGAACCATAGTTTCCGGTGAGAGAACCAGCCGGAGAAGGTGAACAGAGCCCATCAGAGGAGAGAAGTCAAGGAAACATCTCGAGGGATCTAGAGAGTCACAGAGAGAGATAGAGAGAGAATGAGATTGGGAGAATCAGGGGTCGGTGGGGGGAGGTTTGGTTGGGATTAATTAAGGTAAGTTAATTCTGGACCGTTGATCTTATGTGATCAACGGTTCAGACCAAATGCAGGGTTGGGCCGGGTAGGATTATTTAGTTGGGCTGGGTTAATTGGGCTAAATGGTATGGTGGGGTTGGGTTTAGAATTTGGCTAGAATTTAAATAGAAATAGGCCAAATGTTAAATACCCAATTTGAGTAGGATAATTAATTAAAATAGCTAGTAATTGTGCAAAAAAAAATGAAATTCAAACAAAATAAATGAAATTAAGATAATTAACTACTATACAAATATAATATGATTAGTTATTTATTTAAAAAATGGTATAAATGCATATTTGTGCTATATTTGCAAATATTGCTGAAATTAACTAAATAATGCCAATATTGGCTAATTTGTGAAATAATTAAATACTAAGGGAATTAAAATAGGATATAAATAACATATTGAGTCAGAAAATGATTTGAATTTATTTATAACATCATTTATGCATAATTATGAATAATTATGGAACATAAAATATTAAATAAAGAGGAAAATAATTTGATAAAAATACGGAAAATTATGGAAAAATATCAATTACTGTAGAGAGTGATTTTGAAGGTATATATGCAAATTTGAAAAATAATTTGAGGAAAAATGGGTATCAACAGCTGCCCCTCTTTACCCGGGAAGGATGAAAGAGTTGTCGGGTAAAGATATGATGGCCAATTTTGACAGAATGGAGATAGTATGAAAGATTTAGGCCGCACCCTGGTTTCTGAGTTGCCTACATATCCCTGGTTTTACAGGAATCAGGCCGTATGTAGTTCGGGAGTTGCCAACGACGTGTACCGGTGACGTTTTATAAGAACGGACGCAAGGTGCAAAGCAAGGTGAGCAAAAATGGTTTACGGGGTAGTTAGGAGAACTGGAGCGGTCCGCTCTTGCCTGGATGTCTGTTCTTGGCCGGATTTCCTGCAAATGAATAACAAGCGTATATTGTGCGTGATTTAAACATGATGCAGATTCTCATTGGACTATGAATGTCGTCTTTGGACGGTTGAGGATGACGTCCTTAGACCATGATGTCCTGGGTCATGAGTCGCTTGATGCGGGATTCGAAGGCTATGAAATGATTTTCTCGGGCCATGAGGATGGTGCCTTCGAACTATGATGCCTTTGAATAATGATATGCAAGCTGATAAAAGAGATCATCAGTCCATGAAATGATGTTCTCGGGCCATGAAGATGGTGCCTCCAAACGATGACGCCTTTGGATAGGTTGGCGATATTTCAGCCCATGAAAATGCAATAGTATGATGCTTAACAAGACAGAGCTTAGTCTTGCGAATTAAAAGGGGAAGAGCTTAGCCCGAAAGAAATGAAATAAATAATGATAGAGACGGCGGCAGTTTTGGAAAGTAAATGGGAGGCAGCGTTTAGCCTCGGAAGATAAATTAAGATGGAGGTAGCGTTTAACCTTGGAAGGTAGAATGGTAGCCTTATGCAGAAGATAAAATGCAGATGGAGACGGCGTTTAGTCTCGGACGGAAGAATGGTAGTCTTATGCAGAAGATAAAATGCATATGGAGACAGCGTTTAGTCTCGAAAGGCAGAATGGTAGCCTTATGCAGAAGATAAAATGCAGATGGAGACAGCGTTTAGTCTCGGAAGGCAGAATGGTAGCCTTATGCAGAAGATAAAATGCAAATGGAGACAGCGTTTAGTCTCGGAAGGCAGAATGGTAGCCTTATCCAATGCAGATGCGGATGGAGGTAGCGTTTAACCTCGGAAGGCAGAATGGTAGCCTTATGCAATGCAGATGCGGATGGAGGTAGCGTTTAACCTCGGAAGGCAGAAAGGTAGCCTTATTCAATGCAGATGGAGGTAGTGTTTAACCTCGGAAGGCAGAAAGGTAGCCTTATGTAATGCAGATGCAGCAAATAAAATGCAGATAGGAGTTCTTAGCTGGTGATAAATTGCGGCGATATGATTGTTGTGAGTATTGCGATAAGTGAAGCACTGTTTGCGATGATAATAAATGTCGGCGTGTGCAACGATCTTGAGAAGTGTGTCTTTGAGCGATGTGTGTTCTTCAGGAGGGTAATATGTTTTTGGGCCTTTGCGATTTTTGTGCCTGCATCCAAAGAAAAAATCGTGAGCTCTGTAAAGGGAAAGGTTAGTTTGCATTCCCGCTGGCTTTACTTGACTTGATCACTTGCTCGTGATGGTACTATATGTATCACTGGGGTATCCTTTGTTAAACAAGTTGTTTAAGTAAAAAAAATATGCATGATTTTGTAAAGAGACGATATAAGCATATAATCTAAAATAGCTTTAGATGAACCGACGACCAAGATGCGGTCCGAGACATTGCAACCTCTCCTGCCACGAAATTTTGAGGGTCCTCCTCAAAATTCTGCCCCAGTTGATCGGTGGATACTTCTGACTGTTGCTCGTGCGGCGATTGGCTGAACTTGCTTCAGAATTTTGAGGGTCCTCCTCAAAATTCTACCCCAGTTTCCATTCGTGGGGAAAATGAAATTTTTATTGAATTGTGACCGAACCCATAGGGCTGCCTACGTATCCCCTCTTAAACGGGAATCAGGTCAGGCGTAGTTCAGTTTACATTGTTGATAAAAGCATAAGGAATTACACATAGTAGCGCTTGATTGTATCTGAATTGATTAGTTTTGGCCAAACTTCTCCGTCCATTTCTGCAAGTATAAGTGCTCCTCCTGTCAGTACTCTTTGAACCATGTACGGATCCTGCCAGTTGGGAGAAAATTTCCCTTTGGCTTCGTCTTGGTAAGGAAAGATTTTCTTTAGCACCAGCTGCTCTGGTGCGAATCGTCTTGGCTTGACTTTCTTGTTGAAGGCTCTGGACATTCTGTTCTGATAGAGTTGACCATGACAAACTACGTTCATCCTCTTTCCGTCTATGAGGGCTATTTCCTCATAACGGTTTCTTACCCATTCCGCGTTGCTGAGCTCAGCTTCTTGTATAATTCTCAGAGATGGAATCTCCACTTCGGCAGGAATAACAACCTCTGTATCGTAAACCAGCATGTAGGGGGTTGCCCCGGTTGATGTGCGGACTGTAGTGCAATATCCCAATAAGGCGAATGATAACTTTTCATGCCATTGCTTGTGCCTTTCTATCATCTTCCTTAATATCTTCTTGATGTTTTTGTTAGCGGCTTCTACAGCTCCATTCATTTGAGGTCTGTAAGTTGTGGAGTTCTTGTGTTTGATCTTAAATGTTTCACACATCGCTTTCATCAAGTCACTGTTGAGATTAGAACCATTGTCGGTGATCATTGACTCCGGAACTCCGAACCGACAAACAATGTGGTCGCGAACAAAGTCGGCCACGAATTTCTTGGTAACTACTTTGTAGGAGGCTGCTTCGACCCATTTAGTAAAGTAATCAATGGAAACCATAATAAACCCATGTCCGTTGAAGGCGGCAGGCTCGATTGGTCCGATGACGTCCATGCCCCAGGCGGCGAACGGCCATGGTGAACTTGTTGCATTAAGCTCACTCAGAGGTACCTTTATCATGTCTCCATGTATCTGACAGCGATGGCATTTCTGGACGTACTGGATGCAGTCTGTTTCCATGGTCATCCAGAAGTAACCCGCTCGGAGTATCTTCTTTGCTAATACAAACCCGTTCATATGTGGACCACAGGTCCCAACATGAATTTCTTCCAATAGTTTGGACGCTTCCTTTGCGTCGACGCACCTTAATAACCCCAAATCAGGAGTCCTCCTATACAGGGTTCCTCCGCTGTGAAAGAAATTATTAGACAATCTCTGAAGTGTGCACTTCTGAGTGGCGTTTGCAAGCTCTGGGTATTCTCCTTTTGCCAAATACTCCTTGATGTCATGAAACCAAGGATTTTCGTCTTCTTCTTCTTCAACATAGGCACAGTAGGTCGGCTGACTGTAAACTTTCACTGGAATGGGGTCAATGAAAGTTTTGTCTGGATGTTGAATCATAGATGACAAGGTATCCAGGGCATCGGCGAACTCATTCTGGATTCTAGGGACATGCCGAAACTCTATCTTTGTGAACCTCTTTCTCAACTCCTGAATGTGATGTAGATAGGGTAGTATCTTGGAATTTTTGGTTGCCCATTCTCCTTGTACTTGATGTACCAATAAGTCTGAGTCACCAATCACTAACAACTCTTGGACGTTCATGTCGATGGCCATGTTGAGCCCTAAGATACATGCCTCATATTCAGCCATGTTGTTGGTGCAAGGAAACCTGAGTTTGGCGGATTCTGGATAATGCTGACTTGTTTCCGATATTAATACTGCTCCGATACCGACTCCTTTGAAGTTTGTTGTGCCATCAAAGAACATCCTCCAACCGTCGTAGGATTCTGCAATGTCTTCTCCTACGAATGATACTTCCTCATCAGGAAAATACGTTTTCAGGGGTTCGTATTCTCCGTCCACTGGATTCTCAGCAAGATGGCCTGCTAATGCATGTCCCTTGACCGCTTTTTGAGTCACATAAATGATGTCGAACTCACTCAGCAGAATTTGCCACTTGGCTAGCTTGCCAGTGGGCATGGGTTTCTGAAAGATGTATTTCAATGGATCCATCCTTGATATGAGATATGTTGTATAGGTACAGAAGTAATGCCTCAGCTTCTGAGCGACCCAAGTCAAAGCGCAGCAAGTGCATTCCAGCAAAGAATACCAGGCTTCATACGGAGTGAACTTCTTGCTGAGATAATAAATAGCTTGTTCCTTCCTTCATGTTTCGTCATGTTGCCCCAGAACGCAACTGAAAGCTCCATCTAGTACGGCAAGGTAGAGTAGCAGGGGTCTACCTGGCTCAGGTGGTACTAAGACCGGCGGTGTGGATAGATACTCCTTGATTCTGTTGAAAGCTTTTTGACAATCCTCGGTCCACTTAGTTGCAGCGTCCTTCTTTAACATTTTGAAGATCGGCTCACAGATGACTGTAGACTGTGCTATGAATCGGCTGATGTAATTGAGCCTCCCCAAGAAGCTCATAACATCTCTCTTGTTTCTTGGCGGTGGTAGTTCTTGAATGGCTTTGACCTTTGACGGATCCAATTCTATTCCCCGGAGGCTCACAATGAATCCCAGCAACTTCCCAGCAGGAACCCCGAATGCACACTTTGCGGGGTTCAGCTTCAGATTATATTTTCTCAACCTGTTGAAAAACTTCCTTAAATCTTCCATATGATCAGCAGCTTTTCTTGATTTGATAATGAAACTGTCCACATACACCTCGATCTCTTTGTCAATCATGTCGTGGAATATGGTAGTCATGGCCCTCATGTAAGTGGCCCCTGCATTCTTTAAATTGAACGGCATCATCTTGTAACAGTACACTCCCCAGGGCATGATGAACTCCATTTTCTCAGCATCTTCCTCATCCATCCAAATTTGATGATATCCAGCGAAGCAATCTACGAAGGACTGTAGCTCATTCTTGGCGCAATAGTAAATTAGAATGTGTATGTTTGGCAAGGGGAAGTCATCTTTAGGACTGGCTCGGTTGAGATCCCGGTAGTCGACACAGACTATGACCTTCCCGTCTTTCTTTGGCACAGGTACGATGTTGGCTAACCATGTCGGGTATTCAACCACCCGGAGAACTCTTGCGTTGATCTGCTTGGTAACTTCTTCTTTGATTTTCAAACTCATATCAAGTTTGAATTTTCTGAACTTTTACTTTACCGGTGGACATGTCGAATTGGTCGGCAGTTTGTGAGCCACAATGGATGTACTTAAACCAGTCATGTCATCGTACGACCAGGCGAATATGTCTTCATAATCTTTCAGAAACTCTGTGTACTCTTTCTTTTCTGTCGGTGACAAATGAATGTCGATCTGTGTTTCCTTGACGTTTTCTAAATCTCCCAGGTTGACAACCTCAGTCTCATCCAAGTTGGACTTAGGTCTATTCTCGAAGTTTTCGACCTCTTTAACGATCTCATCGGATATATCGTCTTCATCTGAATCAATGTCCGTTTATTGCGTCATCTCATTGCATGTCAAAGTCATTGGTTCATCAAGTAAAGTAATAGTAATGCTATATAGATAAAGTAATGAGAGAAAACGGTAACAATAAATATCGGATTCGTAAAGAAAAATTGAAAATGCTTTGATAAATTGAATAACTTGTTTTGAACATTGAAGATCTTATTGCGGGAATTAAAAAACGCAGAAAAGGGAAAATTGTTTAGTAAATAAAACAGTAAATAATGCTTGTTTTTAGCCTTGCTACCCCGAGGCTCGGCGGCTCTGGTGTTCCTGATAGACCAGTTCTTGAGATATGCTCCATCGCTTACTTCCTGTACGGAAGGGCCTTCCTCCCCCTCTTCCTCAAGAATAACGTAACAACCCATATCATCATCCTCCAGGAACAAATTCCTCAGTGCAGCGAGTGATCCTTCTTCGTCTGACCCATAAATAACGTCGACTTGCTGGAAGGTCTGCTCCAGATGCGGTATCGGCTCCGCCAATGGGTAGTAAGGACCGCGCAAAAATGGCGACCAGCTATTGAATTCTTCCCAGTTGTACTCATATCCCAGACCGAAAGTGGTACCATGTTTCTTGATTTTGATGGGTTTGGAGATTCCTTGAAGGTTCTTGTCGAGCCCTTTGCCAAGCTCGTACCCATTCCAGTTTAGTATGCTCTCGATTTTACTATCCCACCATTTGTCCTTGTCAATGGCGTTGACTCGCTCAATATGGTGATAAGTTCCTCCACCCGGTTTTCTCTTTCCATCAATCAAAGGGATGGTCTGGCGACTGTAGATAGGGTTGCTACCGTCGCCGTGGATGATTACCTATTGGTGGTTCCAGTCAAATTTCACCGCCTAATGTAGTGTTGATTTGACGGCCCCAGTAGCATGGATCCAATGTCGCCCAAGTTGTAAGATGTCAGCACGTCTATTACTTGGAAGTCCACTTCGAACCAGGTTGGTCCCATCTGTAGGCATAGACTGATTTCCCCCATGGTAGCTCTGTGAGACCCGTCGAAGGCTTTCACATTGATTTCTCTCTCTATTATCTCATGTAGCCCTTTAACCAATTTCTTGAGTGTTATCAGCAGACAAATGTTAAGACTGGAACCTCCATCGATCAAGATCCTCGTGATGAAATGATCTTCACATTGCACGGTGATGTGCAATGCTTTGTTATGTCCCAATCCCTCAGGTGGTAGTTCGTCTTCATGAAAAATAATTTTGTAACTTTCCAGTACCTGGCCCACCATGTTGGCCATTTCTCCACTGGTGATGTTATTCGGCACGTATGCTTCACTCAACACTTTTAGTAAAGCATTCCTGTGCGTCTCAGAATTCTGCAGCAAAGAGAGAATAGATATCTGCGCTGGTGTCTTATTCAGTTGGTCGATGACCGAATACTCCTTAGCCTGTATTTTCCTCCAAAGATCATCTGAGCCTTTCTCAATGAGGGGAGGTCGGTTGGTTGCTTGCTTGCTTGACTCGACCAGATGTTCAGGAGTATAGACTCTTACCAGTTCTCATCATACCATGTGCTGCGATGGCTTCCTCAGACCTATTTTTACCTTTCCTTCTTGCCTCGACTGTATAATCCCAAGGGATAGCATCTGAATAGAAAGGTGGCGTGGTTGACGTTGCTGCTGGAATAGGCGTGGTCATTCTTACTTCAACTGTAGTGTATGTTAGAGGTGGCAGGACTGCAACCTCGAGTGGTGTTGGTGTGTTTGCTGGAGATACAAACTCAACTTCAATTGGCACTGGCACTTTCGCCCTTGCAGGCGGTGCTGCTTCAAACTCAAATGGGATAGACATATTCACCTCGGCATTCTCAAATGGATGAATCTGTACTATGATCGGGTTGAGAGTGACTGCAGGTTTCTTTGGATCATCGCCTTCTGCGATCAACCCGATTGACCCCTCGGGAACCCAATCATCATCTACTTCAATCATATGGATACCTCCACCTTTATGGTCTGGTAAAGGGTTATTGCGGACGTTTGGAGCGAGATCTTTTTCCACAATAATCTTGTTATCAATGAGGGTCTGTATCTTATCTTTCAGAGATCGGCATTCTTCGATGGTGTGTCCTTTTATGCCAGAACGGTATGCACAAGATTTGTTTGGGTTAACCCACTGAGAAGGGTTCTCAGGGGTGGCAGCGGGGATAGGCGTGACATAACCAGCAGCTTTGAGTTTTTCATACAGCTGGTCAATAGGCTCGGTTATGGCGGTGTATTGTTTTGGAGGGCGGCGATCAAAGTTAGGGCGGGGCCTAGGGAAGTGTTGGCGGGTGGGAGGTGATTGATAATGAGATGGTTGGGAATTATAGGCGTTGTAGACAGGAGCGGGTTGTGAATATCTGGGTGAGGCAGGTTGATATGTGGGTGGTGGAGCTTGGTATGTGGGCAGTGGAACTTGGTATGTTGGCGGTGGAGCTTGATAAGAAGGTGAGGGTGCTTGGTAATTCAGGGATGGCTGATATGTGAAGGGAGGTTCTGGGTAGATTTGGTATTTGGGTGGGGATTTGGCTTGCTGTGCAACCATTATGGCTCCCACGTCCTTCTTTTTAGACACACCACCAGACTGTAAAGCTTTGTTAGTGGCTCGCAAAGCTTCAAAATTCGTAACCATACCGTTCTTGATACCTTCTTCAATTCGCTCTCCTAATTTGATAATGTCGGAGAACTTGTGGCCTTCAACCATCATTAGCCGTTCATATTATTGTGGGTCCTGATCTCGGACAAAGAACTTGTTCATCTGTTCTTCCTCCAAAGCAGGTCTGACTTTAGCAGCTTCCGACCTCCAACGAGTAGCATACTCGCGAAAGGTTTCTATGGGTTTCTTCTTTAAGTGTGGGATGTAGAACACATCTGGTGCGTTCTCTGTATTGAATCTAAACCTGTCCATGAAGTCTGTTGCCATGCCTACCCAGTTGGATCATTTCTTAGGGTCTTGGCTGATGTACCAAGACAGTGCGTCTCCCTTCAGGCTCCTCATGAACAGCTTCATGCGAATCCTTTCATCTTTTCCTACGCCAACCAACTTATCCCAGTAGGTCCTCATATGGACCCTCAGATCCCCAGTGCCATCAAACATCTCGAACTTTGGAGGTTTGTACCCCTCGGGTAGTTCAACATCAGGTTGTATACAGAGATCTTCATAGTTCAAACCTTCAATTCCCTTGGCTCCCTCAACACCCTGAACTCGGCTAGTCAGCTTTCTAAGTTCCTCAGCCAGATTCTTGATAAGCAGGTCCTTCTCAGGTGTATGTGGGATAGGCGGAGTGGAGTGAGTCACATTTTCCACGTAGATGGGATTGTTGTAGGCATGGAAGTGGTCTTTTTTGTGATTCTGAGGTTTTGGGAGTGGAGGTGGAGTGTTGTGGTGGCAAGTATTGCACTGTGCTGGAGGAATTTAGTTTTTTGGGGGAGTGGTGTGATGATGAAGGGCAGGGTGATTTGGTTGTTTCGGGATATTTTGTGGAGGAGTGGGTTTTTGAGCATTTGGAAAGTGGACATCTGGGACGTTAAGGGAAAATTACAAGTTAGCCAAATTCCGGACCTGGTCGAGCTCCTCTTGAAATTTCATCAATTTCTGTTCCAATGGTGTCATGTTCTCATCAAACACCTGAATACCCGGCCGTCAGTAATCTCAACCTGTTCAACCGTATTATCCTTCCTGATACCACTTGATTCAGCCATCTTACTTTTACCCTTATTTCTGCCTTTGGGAGGACCAGGAGGAAGAGTAGGAGGAGGGCCCTTGGATCTTGTGCGGTAGGAGGATGATGCCAGACTGTGCGAACTAACCTTTGGGGAAGGGGGTAATAACTAAAAAGAAACAAAACAAAAGGTAATCGAGTCAGTGAGGATTATGAAAAATATTGCAAAAATTAAGCACGTAATGCAGAAATGTAAAGCGTATCCTAAGTTGGGGACCTCTTTGTGCCCGAGGTAGGCCTAGCGATAAATTGATTTGGAGAACTTAAAATGCTAAATGCCTCATTTTATTGATAGAAAATAGACAAATCTTAAAACGACTCTAAATATGCGAAAAATAAAAGTCACTAATGGCCATTGGACTTGTTACATTAATGAAGAAAATAAGACACCCCTATCTATTTGATCCCAGAAGAACCTTCCCCAGATTCGGCATTCTTGCTTCCCTCGATCAGCTTTCCCAACTCGCAAAGTCCCAGCAGTAGATAAGTTCTGGCTAAGTATCCCCCTTCAGCTCCCTCAGCCTTTTGGCAGGTCTCGATCATTTTGATGAATTTCTCCTCCAGTTCAACTATGCCTTGCTCCAAGTAACTCAACCTCTGGTTGGCGCTGAAAGTCATGCCCTTCCATTACTCGATCAAACTTTTGTTGGAATCATGTATCTTGTGGTGATCATCCTCACATTCACGGATCCTTTTGCGTAGTTGGTTGTACTTGACTTGTGCTTCAGCCATTTCGTCTATGACCTAGTGACCTCGAACGAACCCTGGCTCGATTCGACCACCCAGATCTTCTTCTAACCAACCAAGATAGAAAGGAGTTCAACCGGCGTGATACCTGTCTGGCTCGATGGTGTCCTTTTCGAGCCTAATCTTACAGTGCCATAGGTTCTGAGCTTGGCACTTGTGAGGGCTATAATCATTCTGAAAATCTGCTCGAAGATGACTCATTTTCTCGACCCTAGGTATGACCTGCCTTCTACCTGCTTGCCTCATAACTCGCAGAGGGACGTAAGGGTATGTCGCCCTTAGACCAATATCAGAAATGAAGCGTCTCGAGACCGAATGATGAACTCGTCTTTCGGAAACCACTCGAACATCCATTGAACTTGATCCTCGATTAAGTTACCAAATAATTCAACCCATCCTTCGGCATTCTCCGGCTGAGCGAACATGTAGGGAATATAGTTCATTCGCTTTGGGTGATGAAAAGCGATATGGTCATCCCAAATCCTTCGATGAATGTCTTGTCGGTATTCACCTTTTTGCAGATGTTTTATGAGCCAGAGTTGGAGTAATAAGTTGCAACCTTCGAAATGCCTTGCTCCTCGTTGACACATTTCTAGGGCCCGATACATATCTGCGATGATCATGGGCACAATGATGAGGTCCTGCCCATCTATCCCTTCCATTAGAGCCTTAGTTACCATGGCCAACCTAGTATGGATCCTTTCCTTCTTCATTGGGAACACAATCAAACCCAAAAAGCATGCCATAAATACAAACACTCGGCAATGGATATGTCCCAGAGAGGTGATGGAAAACTCGTCTTGGTAGGTGCGGTACGATTTGCTGTGACCGTACCTTTCATATAAATATTCGAAAGGGATGTATGAATCCTTCAGACACACCAATTTTGGATTCTTTTTCAAACCTATCATTTTGAGGAAACCCCTGCCCGTGCGGTTTTTAGGCATCAGCAATCCCGGTGATTCCCAAGCTAAGTCGGCCAATCCTCCTATCTCTTCTAATAAAGGTGTCATTTCAAGATCCCCAAAATGGAACACGGATCTATCGCAGTCCCAAAATAGAGTAGCAGCCTCTATCATCATTTTGTTTGGCTGGATATCTAGAAGAGATGGTAGATTGCCCAAGTGTTTTCTGACAATAGTTTTGTCACTAGAGTGGAGGTCTTCCCACCAATTCAGCAGCCTAGGGTGAATATTGGCGACCATGCTGAATCTGGGGACTTCATGCCTCATTTTCTGCAAAACATACAGGGTTAGGCCCTTTACCCCCACCAGACTCGACTATTTAACACCAATAATTAGTAGAAAACATTTAGTTCTCCAAATAAATGCACAGAGCGTGAGGGTGTCCGTTTAGGTTTTAGGAAAACCCAATGGACTTTGGACAAGGCTGTCTTAAAGGCTATTGTGTGGACAACACGTTAACCTGGCTAAGTTTGACCATGATGCATGCAACAGTATAACGGAGTAAGGTTTCTATGGGGTTTTATATTGGTACCCTTGAGCGGACAACTCAAGGGGGAAGGCACAGAACTGTCGACTGCACCGCTGATCGACTAGTTTTACCGCAAATACGCCTTTCCGAATTTAAGGGGTAGTAACATAGGAATAGCGCAACCACTCATTGTAAGCGTCTATAGTATTTTGTTTGGAACAAGTGGAGTATGAATGTTGAGCATGATATGCAAAGCATTTAAACAGATAGTCATGTATTTGCACGTTAAGGAAAGCGGTAAATATGGCAGTTATGATTGATCTCTTCTTTTTGTTTTTGGGCATTGCTTGGGCCGAGTGTTGTATGGCTACCTAGTGATTTACAAGCACCCTCACTGCACACTTTCTATATATCTGTCTCCATCCAATCAAAGACGTCCATGCCATAGAAAATCAGGCTCGGCAAAAACGAGACTAGGGACCATGCTCTCCGCACCTTTTCCTCGAAATGAGAAAGAAGATGGTACACTTGAATTGTATTATTTAAGTGCTTATTGCTTGCCAAAACTCCTAGAGACATGTTAGTTCTGTTCATTTTGAATAAATACTTGATGGAAGTAAACAATTAATGGCATGTAATGGGGAAGAGGAAAGGGTGCAAACATTTAAACAAAAAGTCCAAATTCACGAAACAATTTGTAATGGTAAAAGCCTAGATATATCCCCAGGAGAGTCGCCATGCTGTCGCGCCCCCTTTTTCCCCTCTTAAAGCAGAGAGATCGGGTTTATGACATTTTGGAAAACTCTTTTTGAAGGCTAAAAGTAAGAGTCGCCACCTAACGATTTTAGATGGTGCGTTAGGGCACCTTGAGTAATTAACTCATGAAACTAGTTTGTGTTACCATAGATCAGGTAAGGGCTTGAAGTTATCCCAAGGGGAAGGTATTAGGCACCCCTCAGGATCCACAACTGTGGTTCCCGGCCAAATGGTTTTCGTGAATTCGGACAGTAAGCAAATAACAAATAAGGATCATATAAGATGGGATTTCAAACAAGTATTGAAGTTTATTAGAAAGTTGAGAGAAATCAAAAGTAAATATTTGAGAAAGAAATGTCCTAGGTTTAAAGTAATACGGATCACATCAATGAAATACCCGATAGGCAGAGCTATACGTGGTATTAGCGCACCGGTCATCACATCCATATTCTACCCTTCCCACCCCGTGAAGGTATTTAGAGCGTGTGTTGGTTACGAAGCTTATTGCGTGCTCTTACCCATCCCATCCTATCAGTCCTGGAGGAAGTTAGGACTATTATTCCTACAAGGTAGGTACTAGGTTGAACCCCTAGGTTTAAAGGGCAAAATTCTAAGCGACAAATAAAATAGTTAGGACTGCAACATATAGGGCACACACAGAAGCAGATACGAGTCTCATATATCCCTCCACAAGTCAATACACATGATTAGCACGACTCAAACACAAAGAGGTCTCAAAATTCAGAACCTAAGACAGCATGGCTACATGTGAATTCAGTAGCAGGACAGATTAATTACTGAGTTTAGAAGAGGTAACCTGGTGAGTTTTAAACTATGAATTCTTATCTGCAATTAGCCAAGTTATGCACAGAGAAAACAGTGTCCAGTTTTACAAATGTTGATACCTAAGGCTTGCCTAAGTGTGTAGAAATACTCCAGTCATCCTGTTTTAGCCTCAGAAAATAGTGAATAGTCAGGATGAACCTGTTTAGACTTAGTCATGGTAGAGAAGTGAGTATTTAAACAGTACATACAAAAGCGCAATTCGTTAAGTTACTGAACCTAGCACATGATTTCTAAGTGTTCAATACAGTATGTTTTAACACATGAATATGGCATAAATAACATTGAACATGTTGATAATTAAATCCCTAAGGTAGCATGGTCTCTAATGAAAATATTGACATTTAATGTTATTGCTTAACCTAAACAGGGTGTCTAGAGATAGTTATTGTGAACATGCAGAGGCAGTAACCTTATAACAGCTGTTTTTATAGTTATTTAATTACGAACAGGATTTCTGAGTGAGGCATTTGCAAAGATGATGCAGCAATTATAACAGCCTTTTACTACGAACATGATGAGTATGATCAGATGCTGAAATAAATGTACATAAAGCATGGTATCTAATGCATGTATGGCAAGTATTCCTAAACATGTGACTATTTCACACATAGGTAAAATAAACCCTATAAGCATGTTCTCTACCCGTAATTATGCTAAGCATGCGTAACCCCACCCATTTTACTATCCAACCCCCCCTAAGAGTTATTTTTAAAATTAATTATTATATACCAGCATTGCATAAATTACACAAATGAATAAGAAAATTAAGAAGTTA